>JAWWEN010000024.1:244322-283616 GCA_035582955.1 Sycophila texana | reverse complement strand
GTTCCATAGTTCTGATTCGGTCGGGAATTTTTTTAATACCATTTTTTAATATAACAAATGGTTTAGAAAAAGAATTAGCGTCTTAGCGCCATTACGTCCGGAGCAGTAATATTGTGGATAATTCATCCCTTCGTTAAGGGTGGTTCCATAGTTCTGATTCGGTCGGGAATTTTTTTAATACCATTTTTTAATATAACAAATGCTTTTAAAAAAGAATTAGCGTCTTAGCGCCATTAGGTCCGGAGCAGTAATTTTATGGATAATTCATCCCCCCGTTAAGGGTGGTTCCATAGTTCTGATTTGGCCGGCAATTTTTTTAACACCTTTTTTTAATATAACAAATGGTTTAGAAAAAGAATTAGCGTCTTAGCGCCATTTATAACTTAAATAAAAAAAATATTGATTTCGTTATCGATAACGTTACAAACTTCAACTTCATTACTTTGGACATTCCGATATGCGTTTCCAAGTAAGTAGAGAGTATATACATATTAAATTATATTGCAGAAAAAAATTAATTGCCTGTTAATTATGATACATTCTCATTTCAAGTTGTAGCCTATTACTTATCTCCAATCAAATGTAAAGTGTTTAGAAGACGACAAAAAAAAATCATTAGGGAAAACTGGTTTAAATTTATTACCGCTGCTCCTCCATATCTTTCCTCGATTGAATTTAAATTGGCCAAACTAATTTATGTTAAACATAAGATCAACAAGTATAACTTTAAAAATAAACATAAATATACATTGATGTATATAAAAATAATATCCCATCCACTGAAACCCAGCATTATAGTCTCTCATTCGCCTCCGAATTCACTCACCGCGTGCGCATAGCAACATCCTCGCAGAACGCGCACCTCCGGGCTGCATTCATACGGAGGTCTCGTCGATTACCCCGAGAGAGAAAGAGAGAAAGAGAAGGAGGGAGGGGTAGAGAGAAAAAACGGAGCAAGAGAGATAGTCAGTACTCCTGCGCATTTTTCAGCCTCTTTGATTGGAAAGCTCGTACGGGCTGGTAATTAAGTGGCGCGTCCTCCTCCCGGCGGGGGGGCCTCTGCGCACGCATATACGGCGCCGGTAGTTACCGGTTACGGTCCTCGTCCGCTGTTTACTCGGCCGAGGAAAGGCCTGATGACACGAGCTTTGTTTCCACTCGTTCGCTCGTGGCCGCGCCCTCCTTTTTTCTCGCTTTGCATTCGAGTCGCTTGCGATCGAACGGCGTGCCCGATGGACTTGGCGCCGATGCTCGTTCTCACGGGGATTAACGCCCGACGTGGTTGACGCGCCAGCGGACAGGGACCTACTCTCTTTTGATCCGTTTGTGCCGCTGCGCGCTGCGCCCATGCGATGAAAGTGATTAATTGCAGGTGCACTTTTTTTTTTGTACGAATTACTACGTACTTTATTTGCAGTTTTTTTCTTTTTTAAATGATTGAGTCGTTTAGTTTCTTTGTTTCTCGCGTTTTATGCTAAATTATGCGGTTTGAAGGAAAAGCTCGCACGAAAATTGTCGAACGAAGAGTCTTCGGAATTCATTGATACGTGATGCGATCGTTTTTTTGTATTAAGAATTTATACGTCTAAGCGGTTGGCATGATTCTTTCAGATGACAAAGTTACAAAATTTGTACAAATAGTGAATAATCGGAATTCGAATCCTGCGATATGTGATATCTATATATTTCTGAAACTACGACAAATATTTGTTGATAAAACAAACGATAGAAGTGAAAATTTTCAATTCTAAAGCTTAATGGTTTTTGAAGTAGAAGGTATAATGGAGTTAATTACTATGTAGGTATTATAATTTGATTCAAAGTTAGTACTTCTCCGAATTTTTTTAATTTCATTCAGATTTGCATTTTAACATGATTCTACTTAAAAGCACACGAAAATTTAAAGAGAAGAACTGTAGTAATTTAAGTTTTATTTCATAAAAAAGTATTCAAAAGTTATCCAAAAGAGGACGACGATTAGGCATACGAATTTGCATAAAAAAGTACCAGTAGATGCATTCTTAATTTTCATCTTTGATTATGCTTTAAAATTAAAACTTTTAAATGAATTAACATTTCAACAAAAGTGTTCTTCTTTCCAACGAAATTTCTTTTATGTTATTTTCTTTCATCCCTGAGCAAATAGAATTAATAAAATTACTAAATAATCATCGGAATTCCTTACACAACCCTAAACAGCAATCCACGAAACCTCCAAGCAGCATAATGAATGAATTAAGAAATAATTGATTTGGTCCACAGCGTAATTCGCACTAAAAAGAGTTCCTTCAGCCTCTCGCGACAAACCTCCAAAGGACGGCGAAGGAGTGTAACAAAAAAAAAAGTTCTTTAATCTCAGCCAAGCAGCTTGAGATCTTAATTTCCCGGTGTTACTTACACTCGGCTGGAGAGCCGGGGAGCGCTCCTGCCGCAGTACATGAGCGCGTCCGCCGCGAGAGAGTGAAGTCGGTCTCCCGCGCGCTGCTGACGCCGCAAAAAAGAGCCTTCCGAGATTCGATTCAATTAAGCGAGCATCTCTCTTTCTCCCCCTCGACGTACGACGTCATTGTTCCTTTAAAGCCTCGGCGAAGATTCCCCTCCCCCAGCCTCGGTATATCGAGTGGCGGGCAAAAACGCATCGGACCGACCGCGCCCCGCGGCTTTCGCGCGCATTACGATGCGAAAGGGGGGAGGAGGCGGATTTTTCGAGAGCGATCGAATCGACCGGGCAAGAACAGTCGGGGCATAAAGAGACGTCTTGTCAGTCACTTGTGGATTCTGCCGAGGGGAAGGGGAAGAAGGGGCTGCAGTGAACTCGAAGGGCTAATTGTGCCAGAAGAGAGATGAGGACTTGTCTTGGAGGTGGACTACCTCTCAACGGATGCTTACATCACTGTCTGACTTCTTTTAAGGTGGACAGGCGTAACGAGTGTTGGGTAACTTGGCGGTAACTGGGCGAGAGGACCCTTGATTAAACAAAAGTGGAGAGGCGGAATGATACATAAACGATGCTAATTACTTTTTTTGAGCGACGCTTCTTATGGCGATGTAATTGCAGTGAGGACGGAATTTAAAATTCTCTGTGAGGAGTATGAATGAAGGCGTTGCTTTTACCGTAATGTAAACGCACCATCTCTCTCTCTCTCTTTTCCATCCTTTACTGCTTTTCACTTCTTCGTTACTCTTTCAAAATTTAATTTATTTAATGGTATTAAAATTTTGAAAATTTATACGTGATATATTTTTTAAAACCCATTTCGATTTTAATTTTTATTGACCCATTCACTCGACGCTAATTCATGATTCAAAAGTTTGTTTTTTAGATGTTTTAAATTGTACACGCTGTACCCATTGAATGCTTGAGTCATGAATAAATGCATTTACAATAAAATCCTACTTAAAATATGTATGATAATTCTAACGAGACTTTAATAATAATTTAAATAAATAAATATTTTTGTTGTACACAAATAATAGAGTATTTATTTATACCGTAGTATATTTTTCCGTTTATTTAATCGTATTTATCATATATTGCATCACAAGATAGAAATTTTTCTTGTTGCGATAATAAAAAATGCTTTTGCGATAATACATTGCCGAATAAGGCGAACGAAATAAAAACATTTTTCGAGAACGCTTAGTGGTTGTATAACGCAAGCTATTGATAATAATGTTAAATAAGAAACGAAACGTAATCTTTGCAGGAAGTGATAATTGTGTACAGCAATACGCATCAGTATTTACTAAAAGTAACACTTTTTGCAAAGATCTTAAAATAAACCAACACAGGAAACTAAAAATGTCAGTGTTCTACTTTAAAATACTCATTTCCGGTAAAAAAATTATCGGATTGTTTATCCAGATATTCCCACTTTTAAAATTTAAAACATCCACCGGAAATAAGCTCCGGGATTTCTTCTGGCGCAACGAAATTTTAACCTTAATAAAGCAGTAAAATTTTCAGCGCGGCATATCCGTTTGCGCTCTCTACAAGTCGAGCATCCCAAAACGAATAGGAAAAACAAAAATAGAAGCGCATATAATCAGCCGTAATTTCGCAAACTCCCGTGCTATCGTCCCGCCCAAGTGCGATAGTGTCAAATCCGTCGTGTCGCGCTTATTACACAACATTATCAAGAGCACCCCAGAATTTTTCACTGAGCGGCCCGGGCTCCATGTCGTTCGGCCGGAATTTTTTGCGTATTCCCGGGAGCGGCGCGCGTGAGCGATAACTGGGGCGCGCGACCGTGAATAAGAAATCGCGCGGCAAAGATACACGGCCGGGCATTACCGTGGAAAAATACGCGCGGAAATTCGCCGCGCCCCGGCGTCGTCCTCTCTCTCCTCCCCCTGCGAAATTTACACGTAACCAACGGCTCTCTCCGGTCGAGATTCCTCCCTTTTTCGCTCTCTCGCTCTTTCTCCGCTGCACCCTCAGGGGGAAAACAAAACTGTACATTGACGTAAGCGCCCAGACGAACCATTTGCTCGGCTCTCGCGGGAGACTCCCTGCTCGTAATAATAAATGCCGCATCCATGCAGCCGAGTATCGTTCGCGCGTTGCCATTACACATAACTTCGTACGCACGTCGGAGGAACTTACGCGCCCCGCGCTCCGCTGCCCGCGGAATTTCGCATTTTCCAAGGGACTGCATTCGTTGGAGATTGTATATAAGTGGTGCATTTCCGCGAGGATCTCGCGCTTGCCGCCTCTCATTCCCGTCTCTCGTTCTTAAATAGTAGGCATATTATTATGCTCGCATTGGCTTTATTCCGCTTTCCGCATTTGCCGGACTTTTTTTCGCGTAAGTCATAATCGGACGTTTCAATTGTGTGTTCTACTCGGTGCATTTCTTGTTTTATCAGGGTGATAGAAGCGCGCTCTCCGCACATTATGTTATGCAGGTTAGAGGAAGAATTTTGAATGGAATGTAAGTGGGAATTAATTATTTTAAATTTTGCGGGTCCGAGCCGTTTGTATATTGATCAATTGTATTAATTTTCCATTTACAAGCGAGTGTTATTAAATACACCATTAATTTTATCATTAATTTGTTCAGATTTTCAATAAATTTATATTAACGAAAAACTGGCATAATAACGATAAATGTAATATTGCAATGTAATATCTATAATAATTATAATTTCAATATTTTTCATATAAAAATGAACGTCGGTACGATCACTCACGTTTAAATGAAAATCTACCAATTGAGATTGATATAAATGTTTTAACAGAGCGAATTAAAGTCACTTTGAATCGGAAAATCGAAAATTACTTGCATTTTTATTTTCGGATATTTGAATAAAATATTCAGTTATTCAATTAAGCGTATTCGGATCTTCAATTAAAATTTGTTATGGTGCATCTAAATATTTAGTTAGCTATGAGTTCGTTTAAATTTTTAGTATATAAGAGAAATTACTCGAGATTAATTTTGGATCTGATATAAAGTGCCATTTGCGACGAAGTTCGCGAAACTTCGTTAAAAACAGACTGTTTTCTGTGAGTAACGGTTCGGCGAGGCTGACAATTAGTTCCGCGAGTGAGTATTTACGGTAGGCAAGTAGCTGCGCGCAGCCCTTTGATGAGATCGCAAGGCCCGCAGAGGTGGGCGCAGACGCGCTCCTACCGGATTAATTAATGTGAAGAGTTACGTTAGTTTCGAGATGTACATAAATAGGTTATCACGTGTGTTAACATAATTGATTGATATTGATTATATGCTCAAGGAACAATCGATACCCTATACTAATTTGGTTGAGAATACACCAATTTTGGGAAGGATAATGCATCGCTGCTTTTCGTAGGTTGTAAGTAAAATTAAATTAAAACTTTTAATTTTATTGTACGGTACTCTACGTATCCTAAAGCTTACTGTGTATCATGGTTTTTAAAGGTTTCTACATTAAATTAAATTAAGACCTTTTGCTTTTGAATTTCATTAATATCATCCAAAAAGAACGTCATCGTGTTTGTTTTAAAATAAAACCATTCTGTTTTATATAAAAAAAAATTTAATATATTGCCTATTAAAGTCAATAAATCATAGTTATAGGCTTTGGTTACATCATTTTACTAATTAATAATTACGTGTATTTCTACAGGGAATTCTTTATAAAATGCTTGGTCTAAAGAAGTCTTTATTAGTCTTTCACTATGTAATTACAGTGTATTCATTTCTAATTATATTTTAAAGCTAAAATAGAATCGTGAATTTTTTAATAAGATGCACTTATGCTATCCTTTGTTTCTGTTATAAAGACTTTTATGAAAGTGTTCCATTCTATTTTTATTTTATTTTTATATATCCATATCAGATCAATTTTATGTGCGAATTTCAACATACGCGCATGAGCTACGGTAATGTTGTTGACTATTCATCTATAAATAATCAATATGCACGCATTTAACTCGATCTCCAAAGTTTTAATGTTATGTACCATTAACGGAGTCTCCCAGGCAAAGCTTACTAAAACAACATTAAATTAAAAATTTCATTTCATGTTGAAAAGAAAAAAAAAATGAACAAAAGTGTGACAAATAAGAAGTTTATTTTTAAACGCAAGCAAGTGCATCAGCACAGGTTTAAAAAGGAAATTAAACTGCGAGCGACAAAGTGCCTTGGTTATACTTTTGCGAACAAAAGCGAAGAAAAGAAAACGCAACACCTTAAAACAGGTTAATTAAAAAAAGAACCGTCACAGAAAATTAGACGCAGCCCGTCTACTCGAAACGCGCGAGAAACCAAAAGAAAGCGAGTACTTCTTTTTGCCATTATTTTCGTTCGCAGCCAGAAAAAAAAAGACGTTTACCGGTCTGCTGTAGGTGCGACTGGAAGAATAGATGAAAAGCTCAGAAAAAAGCAACGACGAGACCCTCTCCCAAAGAGAGAGAGACAGAACTAGCCTCTAAATCCCAGCGCAAACACTTGTAGAGTCGTTCGCGTGCGCATCCCTCGCTTTCTTCTCTCATTTCCAAGCCGAAGATAAGGAAAGTTCGCTTTGCTTTTGAGAGCTGCGAGCCCTTCTCGTCTTTGGGCCGCGTGCATTAGCGCATTCCTTTCTTGACCCTCGCGGCACTGCGAGGGGCGAAGAGGGCAAAGCGGAAGACGGCCACTGCCAGCGAGATACGATACACAAGTACATTCGCGCAGTGCAAGAAAGAGGAAGAGGCAGAGAGCGAATGAGAGAGTGAGAGGGAGGTGCTCCGCAGATTTCGGCTAAAATGAGAGTCTCGATTCCTCCCTTTCCGCGTGATTTCTCATCGTACTGCGCGAACCTTAAGTAGGATTTCTCGTAATCCTGTAGATTCGACATGAAAGCGAAAGAGAGAGTGAGATAGAGAAAGAAAGAGAGAGAGAGAGCGAAGCCACCGAGATAAGCCCTCTAGTCTCGCCTCGTGTTCTTTCTTTTCGCGAAGCGAAGCCGAGAGCGCTGAAACTGATAATGGCGCGAGCACGCTACACGAAGAAAAGCGGGAAAGGACTGTGCGCTGTTTCGCTTTCTTGCGCGGCCTCCGCGCCGGTGAGATAGAGCAGAACCAAGAAATTCGAGAGCCTCGCGTGAACTCTAATGATCTGTTTTATGTGTGGATATATATATATATAGCGATGCACAACAATTTTAATGGCGAAAGCTTTTAAAGAGCTTACGTCGGGAAGACATTATACTTTTTCTTATAAGATCGCGGAAATGCTGCGGGTGTGGTATTCACTATTTATCTTGATATGAAACTATTGTAGGTAAACATCGCTCGAATAGATTTATGATAATATGTATGGCGTAATTTGGGTATCTTAATTATTTTTTAATTCGAGGATTCATTTGGTTTAATATCAAGGTGATATAAATAGATTTAATGTTATTTGATATGATCCACCCAGTGCATTAATTTTACATAATTATTGCATTCGGGAAAACAATGATAATCCTGAGTCTACAGATATGCGAGCGTTAATATTAATTAAAATGATTTTAAGCTTATTATATTAATTTCATCAAAAATAAAGCTTAGTCAATTGTAAATTTATTATCGCAGCCTATAATTTTGCAACAAATAAATGAATTAATAACGTGTTGCGTGTATTTTTTGGTTTGAAAATACTCGTAGCTTTTTTGGTTAAACTTTAAACGAAAAAATTTATATCTAATTTATATCCAGATATTATTACTTATTTATCACAGGACTATTACAGATTTCTCTTTCACAAGAACTTCGATTAAACAAGTGCTTACTGAATTAATAATCGTAAAACATCCGGTCCACTTACCGATCACAATTATAAATAAAATTCGCTTAGAAAAATTGCAACATTTCATTTTTCTTTATTCATTTCTACGTAGAGTCGTAAACAATAACTATCGTTCCCAGTCAAACGCATTATTGCATTTAACACCAAAACTAACTATCTAGAAAAATTCTTTGTGAAATCTTGGAGGAGGTAAGAAACAAACTTGAAGCATGAAAAAGTGACAGTTTTCAAGCCTCACTAAAAAATCTGCAATTTTTTTTAGGTTTTATATAGCATTTTTGTATATAACTACGTTCTCATCTCCAATATACTTTATTCTAAATTTCCAATTTATCTTCCTCAAAAACAACAATTCAAGTAAAATCTGAACGCAGACCCCTCGAAAAACATCGCCTTTTTCATTCCCCTCCTTGAAATAAGCACACACGCGTCGAGAAGTAAAAAGAAAAGGAAGAAGGAGAAGAAAAGAAAAAGAGGGTAGCTCGGACCAAACGGAAGAGTCTCGCGGAGTCACGGTGTCGCTGGTCGCGCCGCTCACCTGAAAGCCCAGGAAGTCGTTTTTAAAGGTAGTAGGGGTGCGCGCGCGTCGTGGGCGCCAAGCTCCGTGGGGCACTTCGCGCGGCGAGCAGCGCGCAACTTTGATAAGGAGCAAATGGCGCGGCCGCGGAGGAAAAGGGCTTTCGAAAAGGAATGATCCCGGCGGACGTTCTTTCTTCTTCTCGCGCGCGCGTCTTTCCTTCCTCCTCGCGCACTTTTACCCCCGGCATTATTCAACCCGGCGCTTCATTCTTGTTTTTTTTTTTTTTTTTTTTTCGGCGGACTCGGGGAGAAAGACGAACGAGGAGGCGAGGGTGGGGTGCAGACGGGACGAGGTCACGGAGGAAGGAAGAGCGCACCATTGCGCGCGCACGCTATATTTTTACCTTTAAGAGGTTACAATCTCTATTTTTAAACTTTAACCCTCTTTTTCCTTACTATCTAAATATATTGCAGGCTCTATTTTAATTGTCTCGAGATAGGCCAAGATGTATTGCCGCTATTTTCATCTTCAATGGGGGCATGTCGAATAAGCGTCCCGAGAGCTACTATCATCGAATCCTACTTAAGTTATATTTTTGCTGATTGAAATACTCCTGCGGGTCGAGTGCGCAATTTCTTTCGGAATGAAGAATGAGAAATCGTGGCTAATGCTTCGGAATGTATTTTTAAATGGAATATTTTACTTGGAAAGAGCTTCGCTGAAGCAGCTTAAACAAACAAAATAAAAAAAATAATAAAACAAAACATTATGCTAAAAATAAAAAAAAAAATAAAAATACAATAATGGAGTATGGGTGTGTATACCTTTTTATATTTTTAAAAGAAATTTAAAATAAATTTTTAACGTTTTTCAAACGAAACGGTAATATCAATGTGCAGAGACATTTTCAATCTATCCAGCTTTTGTAAACCAATCCATTCATAGTTTCGGCTTTTTCTAACTTTTTTTTAAAAAAAAGGTGGAATGTCACATAGAAATCAAAAAATCAATTTCCATTTGATTTAAATTTAGTACATACGATGGCTTTTTAACAAACCTTAAAATGAAGTAAGCGCAGTTGCAATTATTAGAGTGGCATTTTTACAGATATGTGCATGTTTATGCTATGCTTTTCAAGCGCTAGAAACATCGCTGTACATACAAAAATATAAGTACCTCTCGTTGATACATTTAAGAGCTATCTTCCAGAAATATTTTACCGCGCTAAGTGGCAAGAAAATAAACAAGAGAGATGAATACACGAAACTCTGAATTACAACTGGAGTCTGAATAATAAGAAAGATTTTTATTTAAAATTTGCTTGCTTACGCAATTGCCTTATATTTTCTCCTGTCAATTTAAAAATAAGGTCGTCTATCTACTTTTATGACAATTGCTACTCTTAAATTTCCATCTGTAAATTTTTAGTACAACTTATTTGCATTAAAATTTCCTGCAGCATTATTATTACAGTTATCAAATTTTTAGAATATAATTAATTTGATACTTTAGTTTCTTCACTACCCTAGAATATTGTAAAATTTGAAGTAGTATAATAATTAACTAAAATAATAAAGACTTTTGCATGTATGAAAAAAAACGAATAACAACATTTTTTAAATTCTTCGAAAACAATATATACTTTTCTGTTCTCTACTGACTTTTCCTTCTGAAAAATACTAAAAATAGATAATAACAATTTCAGGTCGCTTGTTTTATCGAAGACTTCGAAATTCTTTATGAACGTCGTTGCATTCGAAACGCAGTCAATATCTTTGGCGATCCCTTAAAGTCCCTCCTCAAAAAACATCCAATACCCGCTCAAAAATAAAAAAAAAAAAAATACAAAATTACAATACATATGACGAGGTCGACCAGGCTGCAATCGTAATTCAAAGTTATGGGAAGCCGATGCCGGAAAGTTTCCATTTCAAATCGCGCGTCATCAAAAATAAATCTGTACGAAAAGATTGCGACCTCTAAGAAGCCCAAAGGTGAGCTATACTACGCCTTCCGTGGCTGAGCGTTTTCCATTCTCGGCTGGGGAGGGATGCACGATGTGCTCTGCGTCTCCGGTAGTCCACGACACACGATTCCGCGGCGGCGTCGGCCCCGCGTACTCTCCTCTTTTTTAATGCTCGCGCAGCAGCATTAGCGACGCCGCCGGTATTTATGGCCCCGAAGCCGCGCGGCGCGCAGCCCAGTCTTCGCGACGCGGGCAGGGACGAAAATAAAATCCGATGGGGTGGAACAGGTGATGGTGGCAGAGCGCCAGAAAAACGTGAATGGACTTCGCGTGCATACGATAAATCTCCATAAATATGTATGAACGTCCCTCCCGCGGGATATCCCTTTCCCGCGATGCTCTTTTCCGTGTTACTGCGCGTCGTGCAGCAGTACCCGCTGCTTTTTTTCTCGCGTCGTGTGCACCCCCTCCCTCCCTGGAGGGGTAGGGGGGTTTTTCCTTTCTTTCGGGTTTTTTTTTCTGTCTTGTTTAGTTGGTTATTTATTCATGCGCCGGCGCATTGGACGGTATATCTTTGCCCTGCGCGCGCCTTTCTCGTCTCCTCTTGATGCTGCTTTGCCGAGCGAGTGACGCGCATGTGGGTCGAGGGTAGGCGGAGGTCGCAAAGAGCATCTTTTTTTTTATTAGGCTGTAGGAATTCCGAGTTGGCTCCGTTATTGCGAGTTAACCGGGGGTTAGTGTTCCGTTATTTTGCCATCTGTATTGAAAACATCTTTTATTCGGAGATTCCCCGTGGTTTTATTTCTCGAGGCGCGTCTTTTTTATAAACACGTTACATTTCACTGTGAATGAGATTTCCATTCCCTGCGTTCGTTCCCTTATTCCAGATACTTTATGGATGTACCCAGGTCATCAATTAGGCCTTGCTCGTGAATAACGAATTTAAATTTATTCGCAAATAATTTGACATCTTATTCAGTGGAATTTTGGTGATTTTATAATTATGTTTTTTTCAGCCATCCAGATTTAGAAAAAAAAATACTATACCGTTTCAAAATTTTAGATATTCAGTATGTTGAAAAAAATATCAAATGTTTGTGTATTAAAGTGTTTTTTAGTTTCATAGACCTGCACTATGTAAGGATGTGTTTAGAAGTACTAAATCTTGTTTTTTTATAGTTACCCAAATGGTACATAATACGTATGCAAAATTTGACAACAAATTTTAAATCCAAGTTTAAAATTTAAACGTAAAAATACTTAAGTATTTATCGGAATAAATTATGAAAAAGAAAATTAAATATTCAAATGACAAAATTCAATTCGTTTAGCAAACACTATTCAGCTTGCTAATAGTCACTTAGGCAGAGGAGGAAATATTTTAGCAGAATCCTCAGTGCTTTTTGCGTCAGTTAAATTAAAGGAGGATCGCGGTATTTAATGCACTGCTTATTGCTACGAGTGCACTGGCCCCGCTATACACCGAGCCAAAATAGTTAGCGATGTAAATGTAACCATTAAGGGGACCGTCTAGGCAACATTGTCCAGATACTCCAGGGATTTCGAGTGTCGTTTGCACGTTGAGAATTGTTTTCTCCGCACAATGCGAAACGACTGCAAATGAAGCAAAACGAGATGCGAGTTTTCCGCCGCCGCCGAGAGCAGGCGAGAAACCCCCATTGGCTTAATACTTTTTTCGCGTTCCTCGTACCGCCGTCCTGGACCTTTTTTTCCGCTTTTTTAAACCGTACGCCCCGCCAATGATGCGATAAATCTCACGCGTTGAATTTCAATTAACATAAATGATACTTAAGCGTTTTCTGCGACATCGCGAGAATAGCCCTGCATCATCGAAATTGGAACGACTTCATAATTAAATTTTGTTAACTGTATGTCCAATTGGGAATTGATCGCTTTTACACGCACCGCTGTTAATGCAGCCTTTTAGGGAAACTGGCGCGCGCGCGCACGACTGCGCGTTCATTTAATTTAATTACATATTGTTACACGCAGTGAATGATTTTATCGTCGCATAAATTATTAACAGACTGAATTCCCGCTGCAAAACAATAGTGAAATACTAAACTCCTTCGGCTTTATTACCTTTACGCGGATATAGACGTTGATGTGAATAGCCCGTATACGCTTTCAACGGTCTGTCTATCAGAAATTTCGCTTTGTTTTGATGATAGTCCATTTTGAAATTAAAATAGGAAAATTCGAATCTATAGCTTTTCTAAAGAATCAATGCGTTACCGTTTCATTTTGAATTCTGTCGGTCTGATTGGTCATCGAGCTTGAAATTTGAAAAACTATTTCCATAATTGCTATTATAATTAACTAATAACGCAAGATTAAATGCAGTTACCATGCTTAAAGTATAAATTATTAAACACTTTATTGCGGCGTTATTAATTCATTCTAATTGTGTGATATGAATACATAAAGAAAATCAAATTCACTGAATAATAAATTTCACTTGCTTATTATCGATTTTGTTACATTATTCTAATTCGAAAATTAAATTGTGAACAATCTGTATTTCCTTAAAATCGATGTCACCAACAGATTAATAACGTACCTAAGTGTGTCTAGAAATTTCATTGCTCATCAATAATTTCAATATAATAGTGTTATACGCTCCATTCAATATACAGATTGCAGGCTAAATCTAATCCTGCACCCAAAGTGTTGACCCGCCAATAGCAAAGCACTCCCGCATAAAACCGAGCAATATAATACACACAATCAAGAGTATCTTACTCACTCTAACCAATCGCGCCGATCGATCTGCTAAAAAAAAGTCCTCTACAGCCGAGCATTGAAAATCATGCCCGAGTTTACCTGCAGGCTTTAACGAACATTTATTACAGTGTTATAATGAGATTGCTTTAATCGACAGCTGCGGCCGGTGCGCCCGGGAAGCGGACCCTGCGGAGCACGCGTGTGATTGACGTTTGTGGTCGCTCGAACGATTGGCCGGTCTATCAACGACAAGTCAAATTTTCAATGCCGCTGGCGCCCGCGACAAAAGCAGCGCGCGGCCAACGGCGCCCAACAGCCGGGGAGCGCAAAGTTCGCCGTGCGCGTCGCCGACAGATTCAGAGGGGAGGGGCAGGGGTGTTAGAGTGCCTTTTACTCTGTCTAACGGAATTACCGCCGTCAAAAGGAGGAGTGTCGTGTACTCCAGACAGGTGACACAGCTGCTGACGCACAACTCTTTACTCGAATTATCGCCGAGATGGGGGGGGGGGAGGGGATGTGATTTAAATTTTGCCGAAAGGTTGTACGTAATGTATGCTACTTGTATACCCCGGGTACTATTCTTATTTTTGGGGTGAATTTTAAATGCGACTGTCGGGCACGTGCATGCGCGTTACTGCTGCTGGAGAATTTGACGTTTGTATGCCGAGTCGTGGTTTTGACGGTTACAGCATTTAATTATACTTTGTAAAGTAAATTAAATATTGAGCGTAATTATTAGCGAGCTCGTAGTCGATGAAACTTTCCTGGAATTACGTAATTACTTGCAAATGAGATATGAAGTTCTAATTAATTTTGTTATTTTGGTATGCGAGGAATCGCTTCGAAAGATGTGCGCCTCTTTGATGTAATTACGTGCATTATGGCGAAATTCTAGAATACATTGTATGGGCACGGAAAAGACACTGGTATGTAATTCAAATAAACGCGGGATTGTATTCATCAGTACTTAATATATACTTGTAAATGAATTAAATGATCGAATAAATATGACGAATGCTCACGAAAATAAAAGTCACTAAACGATAAAAATATTTATGAACAATGACTGGTGAAAGTAAAACTTTAACACCTTTAACAATACAAATTTTAAATAATGTTATAGTTTGAATTGTAAATAATATACTTCAATTTAATATTTTTTCTTTCACAAAGAAAGATTTATTGATTTTAAGCTTTTTGTAGCTTTAGGAGTTCTTATACTGCAAATCAATAATTCAACAGCAGACTTGAACAACGCGTCAAAAATCTATATAACAGTTCAGCATTCAAACGTTAGGCAGCGCAGCAGCACAGCAGTATAAAAAGAGCAATTTCAAATCACACGACCCCAATACGTCAATTTTCATTGAAATGTAGGGAAGATCTGCGATTTAAATGCCGATAAAATTCGCCGCTTCCGATGCAGTTCTACGTGCATGCACCCTCCCTCCCTCCGCAAAAAAAAAGAGAATGAAATAAACAAAAAAAAAAAGGAGAAAAAAAAAGAAATAAACAGTAGAAGCAGGACAAAAGCAATTTGCATCTCTTTTTCAGTCCACCGCCGAAAACACACGAACGAACGAAAAAAATAAAAAAAATCGCCAACGACCCTTAAACGAATCAATACGAAGTAATCTACGTGTAAATTCGGACGTTTTCCCTTTTCGCGGGGCGAAGTGAATGCAGTCATCAGGACACGCGGCTGTACAACAGCCGCAGCGACAACCGCGCGACAGCCGCGCGCCATCGGAAGACCGACGCGACACTCGCTCGCAGAGCAAGAGGCACAAATCTACATTTAAATCATGCGCCGAGTTCGGATTTGCATTTGCTCGAATTTTCAGTCAACAACTTTCAAATCGGCCGCTGGCGCCCGCCTCCCGTGCCGACCTCCCCCCACACATCGCGAGTTTCAACGGCGACGCGTTCCAACGGAGAGGGCGCTCTGGCCTCCCGTGCCTCGCCGCCACCCCTCACCTCGCCACCGGTCATGTCTCTGTCAGCGAAAGAAATGAATTTCGCGCAGATTTATCGCCTACGATTTATCGACGACACTTTTTTCAATAAACATTCGTCGTAAGCGCGCGCATACAGGCTGATGAAAAAAGAGCCTGGAAGGAGAATAAAAAAAAGAAAAAAAAAGAACGAGGAGGCGAGAGGCGAGGGTGGAAGGAGGATCGTTGCACAGGGTCTGATTAAAAAGTAGCGTTGCGTTGCGCACTAACGGCCTGGTCGTGCAACAAATTTTCATTGTTCTTTTATCTTAATTTTCCTTTTTTTGCAAAAAAAAAAGAAAGAAAGAAAGAAAGAAATAATAAATAAATAAAAATAAGAGGAGAGAAGGAGAGCCGCATGGTGTCCCCGTGCTATGACAAAATAGCGAGATAATTCATCGCGCGGGATTAGGACGATCCTTTGGCTCCTCGGTTATATAAGTCCGAGGTGAAAGAAGAGGAATTGAGGCCCCCGGGCTTCCTCTTAAGTTATAGTCTCTGCCTACAAAAAGAACCATGAAGTGGTGTTTGATAATAAAATTCCATCTTGACGGCGAGAAAGGCTTGATATTTTTTTTTTTTTTTCACGATTATTCTGATCGCATTAAAGAGAAGAGTATTGCAGCATTGATTTAAAAATTCCCTTTGATAAATTGCTTAGCAAGATTTTCAGTTACCTTTTAATAAACTACTAAATTAAATGTCCAATATTACATTTTTTTTTAAAAGTGGACTTTCTTCCTCTTAAGAAACTCTGCCTTATGAAGCCTATGAATTAATGCCAGAAGATCTTGGCACTGGTATCTAAGGCGAGGGCCAATGGAACCTTACTTAGGAGTCCAACCCACTGGTCTAGGACAAAACGTCCATATGTTTTGTACATTTGTAATAATTCTCCGCCTTTGCTGAAAGCTCCTAAAAACGATCTTAACTACTTCAGGAGAAATATATATTTATTTTTTTAGTTCGCTTAATTAACTATCCGCGTTTTTTGAACGGAACATTGGTGTCCTAAAGTCTTTCGCCTCTAAAAAGCAAGACTAATATTAAATCACGCGCTAGACGTTTTATACCTGCAAAATTAACAGAAGTAAAATACACTCTTCGGTTTTAATTGCATCGTAAAAAATTGTTTTCCCCCTTAGGAAATCCGTCTCGACTGTAAAAAATGTCTTCTTTCAATTCTCTCGCTAACAATATGAACAAGCTCTGCATAAGTTCATTAAAATCGTGGAGGCGAAAGAAAGCAAGCTCGCCCCGCGGTGCAATGTCCGTGCACTCCGTCCGTGTATAATTTCTACGACAATGTAAACATAAGACTAATTTTTCCTCGCTGAAATCAGGAACACCGCACCCGTGGGAAATTAGAGGCAGTCCAACGATTGACGTACATAAAACATTACAAGCACCGGGGCGAAGAAGCGAAACGAAGTAGAAGAAAAAAAGAAGAAAAAAACGAGCCCAGTTGACAATGCACATTATAAACACCAACTTGGCTCTCAGTCTCCCCCGCCCCCCTTCTTGTCGTGATATACTCGCGGGCCAGCGGAGAAAATGAAAGCGAGTAGAGAAGGTAGCCGCCGGCGAGCGATGGAAGGCAGCGAGAGAGAGAGAGAAAGAGAAAAAACGAAGAGTAAAGGCTCGGGATAAAAATTTTGGAGGCGAGAGAAAATGAAAGAGGCCAGAAGGGCCATTGGCCCTAAATCGTTTGCATGATAAAGCTAAGTCAGTTTGGCGGCCTTTGTGCTATTATCCGTTGCTTGCGACCACCTCATTGCCCCTCATCGATCTCTGCTCTATCGTGGACTGATTTTCCGATAGTGGACCTATAGTGCCGGCACGCCAGAGGACCCGCGCACTTTTCTCCCTTTCTCTCATCTCCACCGAGGGTGCTTCACATTATATCCAAGCTTCCGGGAGCAGTCCACCACCCTCCCCTCGAGTTGGGGCATCGAACAGCGCCAAAGAGATCTGAAGGAACCGGCTTCTTCTTTTTTTTTTTCACGACATCGCGTTATTCATGCGCCTACGTTGTATAAAGTGGAGAAAAAGGTCACATACCTCCGTGAATAAAGAGGAACAATAAGTGACTTAAAGGTAGAGTCTGCCTTGTGTAGATTCACTCTTATAGCGAGTGAGATGGAAATGCAAAGTGTAGAGATGAATTGGTACGGATAATCATTTTTATAGTAAATTAAATGCGAAGGGATTGTGTATAAATGAAAGTAAATAAAATATATTACTATTATTTTATAACAATAATCTAATTTTTGCGCCTATTTTAGAGGCCCCTTTTAAATCAATTTAATTCATGCCTTCAATCATTCGAAGCTTTTTATGCTTAATTTGAAAATGTATCTAATATATCTAATCGATCAATCTAAGAGTTTTGAAGTATTGACACTGCATTTCATTAAGACATCATTAAATCAGCGTAGCACAGTTCGAATAAAAATAAAAGAGAATTAATCTCGCAATCACAGTTCAAAATGCACTTAATTTTCAATAAAATCAAAGTTTAGTTTTTGTAGTTTTTAAATTCATAGGACTAATGTCAAATTAGATTGATTAAAAAAAAAAAAATTAAAAACTAACTTAAAATACAACGACGAAGGATACAAGCAGGTGAAGTAAAAACTGGAATTGTTTGTATGAAATCATTTTATGCAAGCTCTTCTTTTCTCTCCGGTAACTGGTAACGTGAAAAAGGGGACGAATAAAGAAAAGTAGATTCAAAAAGGGAAAAAAAGGAGAAAGGGGAGTGTAAGAGTTACGCTTGAAGTGTTCGAGAATATAAAACTCTTTCCATGTTGGAACTTATAGCCATTAAAGATTAATAAACCATCAAGGTGGAAGAGAGCCAAGATGGCGGTGGGATGGCACAAGAAAAGCATCTGAAGGGGATATCAGAGACAGAATAAAAAGCAATAAGAAAGAGGTAACAATAACTGAATGCTGTATATACATATACAAAAAATGGAAAATAATATTTCACAAATCTGTAGTTATACAGAGTTACACGTTTTACTTGAAATAATTAAATATTACAATATTTTACTTAACATATAAGTAACTGAAAATATAGTGTATAATACTGTTTGTAAAATTTAGTGACGTAAATATTATATAAGCAATAATTTTAAAAATACTGGATATTATCGATCTCACGATAACAAGGTTTTTTTTTAAACACGCGTCTTTTAAAATTAAAGATCCTTTTTTATTTTTCATTTTATATTTTATTCGCGGCAGGATCAAAAAAGAATAAAAATCACGAATACAAAATATGTTTAAGAATATTTTAAAAGCATCTTTAACTTTTCAAAGCAAATCTACATGAGAGAATGGAAAATGTACAAATGTATGAAACAGTAGGTCTAATATTTTTATGGCCCTCTCAAGATTCAAACTATTTGCAAAACTTTGCCTTTTCATATACCAATCGATTTCTGCTATATATAATAAGACAATTTCAATCTTATATTTAAACTACAATAAAAATGTGGTAGAACAACTTATATAAAATGACAATGACGTACAAAAGTAAATGAAAACTGATTATATATATATAAAAAAAACTCAGTGATTTTAATTGTCAACTACCTTATATTAAATTCGCGAACAGACGCAAACTATAAAGTCGGTCATCCAACTTTAATTGCTAATCAGTATCCTTTATCCAGTTGTTTGCATTGCCGTGCGAGCTCGGAATATCGCGTCATTTAAAATGTCACGGTCAACAATGGACTGCACACAAGGCCCTATCGTAGCGGCCGCGCAGGCACAAATGATGAAGTATCGCGGAAGTCGTTGCGTTCCGTTTCCGCGTGCAATTGCATTTCTGTTGTGTTTTTCGTTATCTTTCAGTCTCGCGAGGGACCGTCCTATTCCACTTGTTACTGGTGTATGTAAATACAGCCCGGCGCAGTAACAAAACGACGCGTCCAATAAATAAACGATAAAGTCAGTCTACCGTGAAGCTAACCCCTCGCACCCCCCCTACCACCACCCCCCAACCTCCTACGCCTCTTTTGCGCTGGGGATGCGAGCTCGCGCCTATGGCCAGTCATTATCCCCGATTAATCGAATAAATCAATTAGGGAATCGACTCGATAATGATAACGAATGACTCGCGGCGATCCTCGCTATACACAAGCGCTCGCGCACATTTGCGGGCTCGCCGCGGTTTCATCCTCTAGCCGTACACCCGCCGCGCTTCCCCATTTGCTGACCAGTCGGAGGGGCGACTCTATATGCAACTCGCTCTTTAGTCTTATTCGAGCGGTGCACCGATGCTATTCCCGACTTGCACTGTCACTTCATTTGTCTTAATTACGATTAGTTAATTTAACTGAGAGGTTGTGATATATACTGTTTGATGGAAGATATTGTACATTGTCTTTTTTTTTTTTTTTTTTTAAATATTGCCAGGATGTTGCAATGCATATAAAGATGAAATTTGATTGATTAATAGATGAATTACTGCGATTAAAGGGGTCCAAAATTGCAAATACTTTTTTTGATGTGAAGAAATTTGATAAACATTCTATAATATTTATTTTTAAGTAAAATATGTCAATGAGAACTGCATGTCATTCTGAATGATTTACCATCAGTCCTAAAAATGTATGATCTGTTGAGTGTGGATCTTTTTATCAAGGGTATGCATTATAAACCGTTACATTTGACTAGTTTAAGATAAATGAGTGTGCGATTTACTATTTTATTAAGGCGATTCTGATTGACCTTATTTTTCTTATTAACAGTTTCAAAACATTTCACTGTTAAAACCCTCTTACACTCCCGTCAAATAAAAAAATAATTATTTGTGCATTATACAATTTTTAATATATTACTGACTTTCAACCGTATAAATATTTCTTTCAAACGGATCAAATACATAAATAATTTAGTAACCCATGAGAAAACTAAAGATATTTCTATGAAAATTATTCTGACCTTTTTACAATAAACATCACTTATAGGGAAAATTTCTTCACGCCCCTCTGACGTAAATCGCTAATATTTTAATTATTTTCGTTAATATCATGATAAAAACGACGAATCGCTATTCTAATTAGTTAGCAAGTTATCCTAACACTAAATAAGTTACTTAATTGACTTGTCAGTTTAAAGTACTCGTTAACTTCCTCGAAAATGTGTTCCTCCACTTACATGCAAATGAAAAAGCTTGGGGAAATAATAAAATCAATGTCGAGTTATCTCAGCGACGAGTGGCGCGGCGGGCTCAAATGGATTATGTCGTTACCTCGACGTCAGTATACACGCAGGAGAAAGAAAACTCGAGGACGAGAGTCCCCCGCATCGTGCGACGCAGGGGACGCCGAGGGTGCGTTGAAAGCGACGTATATACGGATTGTTTTTACACCGGCGTGCTCCAAAGCGCGGTCCTTCCGCGGCTAAATTCAACGATCCCATTATTCGCGCGGCTCATCCATAGTGATGTCGATTACAATAACAAATAAGCGCGGCGCTCGCGTGCCGTCGGCGTGCGCCGGGGGTATCGACCCCTGGAGATCTTTAGCGATCTTATGCGTATCGCACGAGAGCTCGGCGCGCGGCGCTGAAAAAAAAAGAAGCGACGGGACGTTGGAGCATCGGCGAGGTATATACACAAGCATCGCGAAACCCTTTGCCCGTCGTATATGTCGGCGCCACTCGACTGACTCGAGTCCCGTCAGTCAACACTGCGTTTGATTTGCGCTGTATTTTTCTGACTTCCGTGCCTCGCGCGGCAGGCAAATAATTTATGGATTGAAATTATCATACGACGTGGGTTCGCAGTTAACGAGACAATTTCATCAGCATAGCGGGATTGACTTTGAAAAATTCGGCAAATCAGAAGTGTTTTTTAATTATTTTTTTTTAGTATCTTTTTTTTTATTAAGTAAAGTGAAATCAAATTATTTTAACTTGCAATACAATCAAAATATTTGACGTAAAAAAATTAGGGTTAAGTGTACTATGATGATTGTTAGAAATTTGTTAGTCAGTCTTTGAGTCTGAGATGAGATTTTTTTCAATATTCAATTATTTTTCATTGCTCGAGTTTTATGACATTTTGCTACCGATGAAATGTCAAAAAAATTAGAGAAGAAATTTACGAAGTTTTATAAAAATGTATAAAATAATAATTTTTTATAAACACAGATGAAAGAAGTCTTTACCTTTGCTTAAAAATCAATGATAACCAAATGATTGAGTACTATACAGCTAGGGTTTTTGGAGCACTGACAAGACTTTTCTATCGATAAATAGAATATTTATTTTATCACTTATTCATCGTTAGTTTTCTCTGGAAACGTCAAAGTACACACTTGCTTACAAACATGTGAATGGATTTCCCATCTTTGACGAAGCAAATCGACGTGACTGCGACAGAGAAAAAGTATTTGCTCGATTCCGGAACCTTTGCAATTTGGAATTAAGCAAAAAATGTAATATCTACTTAGTTCAATATTTAGATAAAGGGGCTTTATTGATATGAGGAATTCTATTTTCGTAATTTTATTTTTTATACATAATAAACTAACGTGGAATCGGTAATTTTTTTCTGTTTTTATAATAATAGTTTATTATTGTAACTAAAACATCATCATTTCACAATAGAAGATTTACTGCTAATAAAAATTTATGAGACCAGCTAAAATTAATCATTAATATTAAAATGAAAAGGATCGCAAAAATCTGGAGGAATAAACAATCCTCCTGTCATTTAAATTAAAAGCCAATGAGTAAGAATCTTGTGAAAAAGAAACGTTATTTCCACGGCTCTTATCCCTTATCTTGCTCTTCAAAGGATTTTTTTTTCTTTCATCCTTTCGCTGGATAATCTTACTACTAGTCTCAAAAAGGCGAGAAGCTTCAGTAACAGCACAGATAATTCAAGTTTCGATCGAGATAAAAAGCTTTTCGCATCATTTACATTCGATTAGACTTCTCTAGCTCCTTGCTCTCTTTTTCCTGCCGAGTTCCTCGTCTTCGCGTACTGCTATCTCCTCGAGGAACAAAAAGCAAAGGGGAAAAAGGAGGAGGGATGCGAGAGCCGAGGAAAGAAAAAAAGGAAGGACGAACTCTGTCCAAGTCAGTGGGAACTGAAAGAAGAAAAGCCAGAAACCGCAAGCGATCCCGCCGGAAGTCTTCGTTGACGAAGTCTCGGGGATAGGCGCGTGCATTCCTTTCTGGGAGTCGGCGAACGACTTGCTTACTCGGGCTACGATGACTTCTCTTATTGCCGAGGTGTGCTCTTCGATTGGGAACGAAATGGAAGATATCGGAATCCCTGGCCCCGCATAAAGGCTCTTGCGGGTAAATGCAAATCGAACCGTTGACGGAACGTATTGCGCGCGACCATCTACGTTTCTTGTTCTGCTACGCTTTCGTTTGCTTTTCGGGGGAATAGAAGAGATTTTTTTTATCTAAATTAAAAGCGCTCTTTAAATTGTTTTTCATTGCAATCTAGAAACGAATTTTTACTGTTAATTAGAATTGCGCGCTTTTTTATTAAGCTCTATTGTAGAATTTGTTTTATTACTTTGTACTTTATTTTCTTGCAAACATATTTTTCCATCTGTCTTAACATGATACGTTAACTATTTTTGTAATACGTAACTATTTTTATTTATAATTTAAAAAAAATCTAATAATTGAACTATGGTAAGGAACATCTTAAGTGCTTTAAAACTTTTAAAATACTAATCAAAAGCTTTTAATAAAAGAACAAAGTACCGGGTCTACACTTTCGTGATGTATTATCTAATTAATTCACACTTGTGCAAATACGACGTTATAAAAACAGTATGTCGATGTTTATTCACCACTTAGCAAACGACTGCGGATTGAATCGGAATAAAATTATCGAGTAGTAATAAGAAAAATTTAAAAGCTCCGATAAAATATAACGTTTTTTTTTACTAATTTTCTTTCGCCCTAAATACATTTTTAATGCAGTAATATACAATTCACAAAGAACGAGGGATCTTATTAGATTATCAATTTTTTGTCTAAAAATAATTTTTAATTTTTAGCATTACAATGCAAACGAAATTTTGAGGATAAAGTATGCATAATCTACATTTATCCATTCAATCTCTTTCTTTAGCTAAGCTGAAAATCCTGTGCCCGAGCAACGCAATTCGTTTCTACCGCTACTGTACAATGAGAGGCGAAAATTGGAAATCGGTTTGCGCTCGCTACCCAGATATACCACAGATTGGTATCGATATTTCGAGTGTGGATTCTATTGTAATCTCCGCATGGCCCTCTCTGCATTGACTCAACTATTATTTGTTTGGTTTATTCGAAGTCCATGTCAGTGCGTTAATAAATCTACTCCCTCGTGTTCGCTTCGTAATTTTAGAAATTAAATTTTCGATGTGGGAGAATCATGCATTTTCATTAAATTTTGGTTCTGGGATTGAATGGGGAACACTATATACGTAAATTGTGCTTATTTACTTTTCATTATTAAAAATTATAAAAATGATTCAAATTTTACAACTGTTTAACGTTAATAATTGATAATCTAATAAAATAAGCTAATTGCTATACCGAGAAATTTAGAAAAACTAACGACTTACCGATAATTTTCAAAAACTTGTAAGTGAAGTTCGAACTCACCTGAAAATAGAAATATTACCATTTAAAGAATACATTTAAATATATTTATTTTAAAATATTTATTTATAACTACTTTTAATGTAAGCAAGATCGATTGCAAATTCATTATCTTTCATCGAATATTACTAGCAAGCAATTTGGAAATTATGGTTTTGCATTATTTCTGCAATTTTACTACTGTACTAATATAAAATTAATAACAAGTATTTGATTAATTTTTATAATAATTTATCTGTGGAAAAGACGAATTTCGGTCTGATCCATTAAGCCGCGATATACTGCCCCTTACAAAAAACTTAGGTAAATAATTTGCTTTTTGGGAGGGGATATTAAGGTAATTTTTTACTTTTTTAATTATTTAATTTCATTACGATAACGTATACATGAAATTAAGGGATTTGGTACTCCATTGTCTGAATTTGATTTACTTGCAGTTTTAAAGTCGGTTCATAAAGTATTTTACGGGGATAAAGGGGAAAAATTAAATGCTAACTAGGATGTCTGCTTCTAATCAGCTGGACATCAGATGTTGAATAGCGCCATTTCATAACAATGCCTGGATTATACTTCGTTATACAAAGCCAACTCGTAAACCGTTTTATTTACTACTGTTCATTTACGAGTTTTCAACCTCCAAGTATATTTGGACCACTATTAATGCAATTCAACACAAGAAGTTATTAAACAACTACTTAAGTTAATAATAGATCGTTAACGATATAACGTCTAGTTTAAGTTTGAGGGAATAAGAATACAAGTAATCCTATTCATAACTTTTTTACGCACTAATAAATTTCATTATGGTGATATTAATTATATTTTCAATAAATAACCCAAAATTATTGTCAAATAATAATTTTTATAATTACTAAATCTTTTTATTAGGTAATAATGATTTTTTATTACACATTAATATTATAAAATATTTTATGTACATGTTATAAAATAATCAATTTTATTGTATTATCCACAGTTTCTTACAATTAGAATTCATGTGTTTCTTGTAAACATTAATTCTATTTCTTTAAGTGATTTATTTTTCGTATTTGGTAAAATACAATATAGCAAAATTCCACCTAATAACGTACACAGTCCGTAAACGAGGAATGTTCCCCATGGCTTAAGCAGTGAAAACAAATAAGGGTTAACTTTTACAATGACAAAAAATAATATAGAGTTATAACTACTCCCAATACCTATGCCAAGACCTTTAAAAGAAATTGGTAATAGTTCGGAACAAAATGTCCACGGTAAAGGACCTAAGCCCATAGTTATTGAAGCTTCATACCAAAAAAGTAATACTAAAGAAAGCCATGGTTTCCATATTTCAAAGAAAATTGTAATAGTCAACATTATAAGACTAATTGCAGCGCTGAAAGATGAAAATATTACCAATTGTCTCGTATTCAATTGTTTTGTACAAATAACTAAAACTACCGATGCTAAAATTCTGAAAGCATCTAAAATTAAAGTAGGTATGTAAGCATTGCTAGGCCCAGCAATATCAGCTATCATTTGTATGCAATAAAAATTAACGGCGCCTAAACCACTTAATTGACTCACTGTAAATAGAGCTATAATTATAAGCAGTGGTTTGTAAAAAATTGGTACACAACGCACGTTTCTGTTTTCTTCTTCAAATTCTTCTTGATTTTCTTGTTTTGCAGGAGTCGATTTTTTAGATTGCATTGATTGAAATTCATCTAGATCACGAATTCCTCGTAGAAAAGTCCAAGATTGTATAGCTTTATGTAATTTATTTTTATTTAATAACCAAATAGGACTTTCAGGCAGATAATAAATTATAGGCAATGAAAAAGTTGTCATTAATCCACAAATGAATGCAGTTGTTCTCCAATACAACCATGTGCCGAGGGCATGGCATATAATTACACCTAAACTGAAAGATCCTGCGAAAGCTGCATTTACGACTGTTCGAAGTTTTGGGACCGTACATTCCCCTTGGTATGCAGCAATTAATCCTGACAATATACCCACGCACAATCCACTTAGGCTTCTACTAATCAATATGTGATTAATATTATTAGCAAATGCCATTATCATCCAAGAAATCACAAATAAAATAATAGTGCAAAATAAAATAGGTTTACGACCAACTTTTTTACTGCAAATCGCTAAAATCCACGATCCAGGACACATGAATAAAACCATTATTGAAGCTATCCATGACTGCACATCTATTGAAGAAACTGCGATATCCGTTCGATTAAATATGTCACCATTTTCTATTTTTAAACTATAATTGAAATTAATATCTAATTGTTGAAGCAGAATAGCTGTGTGTCCATTCACCATTCCTATCACTATAACTATTAAAAAAAAGTTTATTGACATAATCCATTGCCGAAGGTACATTCTAAATTTGGTGCAATCCTCGATACCAGAAATGTTATTAACATTTTTAACCAATACCAGTAAAGTCTCGGAGGCTGATACATCTACAAATAATTATTTAATTGTTATCACTTTAAAATTAGAAAGATGCAATGTATATTTAAAATACGTTAATGAAATTAATATAGTAAATTTCAAATGAACTTACCCGACATGATCTTTTGTTGAAAGTAAGTATGCAAATGAAACTACATGAGAATCTTTGAAAGTAATAAACAAATCAAACGTATGAGATACTGCCTTATCCTGTGAAATATTGAATTCGCGATAACGGATATTTTTTTACAAGAAAATCAAATAATTAATTTATAATTTATAACTAAAGATAGTATTTTTTAATTAATTAATATTTTTTTTTAATACGATTTCACATTAATGTATCTATTATATTAACTAATATTAATGTGTTTAAATTTGTAATTGATTGCTAATATTCTTAAATATTTTACTAAAACTTTTTAAAATGAATTTAAAGTAGTTAAAATAAAATAATATGACTCATTTTATTATTTTCTATTTTTTCCTCACCGATAGCATGTACCTAATAGTTTTTAAAATTACTTTTCTAATGTTTGTAAAATCATATTAATTAACCTTCCCGTGCAGCATGTCATTGTTCCTCATAGTTCGCTATTTGTAACATTTATAAATGTTTTTTTTTCTTCTAATTTTGTCAAAATTTGTTCAAAAAATAAAATTGGTTCCATTTTTGTTTTACTTCTACGCCTGGTTTATAACATATAAATATTTTGGTAATAAAGCATACTAAAAAAAAAAATTTCCCGTCAACTCAAGAGCAAAAAGACTAGTCAGTCAATTCCAACATCTTCTTCGTTAACTCAGCAAATATATATATACTCCCGTATGGTCTAGTGGCTAGGATACCTGGCTTTCACCCAGGAGGCTCGGGTTCGATTCCCGGTACGGGAATTTTTTTTTTTTTTTTTTTATATATAGATGCATTTTTTAATTTAAAGCCTCCTTTAAATTATTTATAAATATTTTTGTATTTAGTGATCAATAACTGGTACCCATCAGCTGATTCAAAGATATAGACGAAAATGATTCATTTCATCAGCCTAATAATTTGAATGATATACGCACTATAACAAGCGCGTTGGTTCTTTTTATTGGAATTTTTAATCGACACAGATAATTATGTTATCTCGCAAAAATTGATACTACACGGTTTGCGAAGGCTAAGCAAAAAAATAGTAGCGGTGCGATTCATGTAGAACAGCTCTGTTGCGGCACACACGTTCAGTCAATTATTCCTAATATTTATCACTGATTCACTATGAGATTACGCCTATTTGATATGAGACGTTAGACTCGTACAAGCACACACTCAAAACTCGTACATCATGCTTAATCGTTGAATATGGAACAGACGGTTTTGGCTTCGCGCATCTAGCATGAATATTTAGCTTCGGCAATTACGAACCTTAACTATCGTCGGCACGCAGTGTAAGCGAGCCCGGCCAGGACCATACCTGGCTATTCTGCAAAGCACAATTTTGCCTGCGAGCTGATACTGTGACTACTCACGATTAATACTGAATAAACTGCGTATGGTGAGTTGGTTTTCTGCTTAAGCTAAATTTTCAGACTTCAATGATTATGTTAGACATTACTGTATTGAAAATATGACAATTTTTACTAGCTATTTTTTTTTAAAGATGAATATGTTCTTCCGATCATCTAGAAGTTCTAGATAAAAAACAAAAGAAACAATCCAAAATATATTCAAAATTATTTATTATGCAAATAATTTGTAGTATATTTTATGGTAGTCTATGAAACAATCTATGAAATTCAAACATAGGGAACACAAACAATATGGACATTTTTATAAATTTAAAAAGAGAAGGATTTTTATCTTGAATTTAGAAGATCACCTCTTTCACTGAAAGCAGTATAGAAAAAAAAATGATTAAAGTATTGTAAAAGTGTAGAACGTAAGAATGGTATTGAAAATTCGCAATATAGAGAAAAGGGATATAAAGTGCATTCATCCCACAACAGTAAATAATAACGAGAGGGTTTTATTGGAAATAATATTGTACTGCAGTCGATGGGTGTCCGAACGACCAGGATGAGAGAGCGAGCAGTCACTGAACATCACGACCTTGCGGTTACACCGAGGAGAATGCTGCAGAATTATTGTGAACGGTATTACACACACGTGCTAAAGAAAGAAAAAAGTTATTTTTCGCATCTAGAAAGAAAAAAAGAAACTTCTTTTTCTGTTTTTTTGAATGCATCATCAAGAAAAAATGAGAAATGTTGTCACCACTCTCAAGAGAATGCATTTACTTTCTTTTTCTCTCCACATGTCTTTTATATATTATTACATGCTATTCTACCTCACCTTGCAAATGTAATATTTTATCTTTTTGCCTGTCTGTATGGATCATTAAGAATTATTGAGAAGAAACATCCACATATTTATTAATAGTAAGCCTGAAAAACTTGATTAATGGCGTTTTCTAATGAGGCTAAAATTACTATTGCAAGAAAATAAATAATTTTCTAACAGGAGTAAATAAAAAGTAGATAATTAAAAGATCAATAACTAACTTTCAAAGATTAAAAAATCTATTTACTACAAGCTGAAATCTAGGCGTATACACCCGTACACACACCCGGTCGGACATTTTTTTTAAATACTGTGTTTTGATCAAAAATTACTTAAATAACATTTATAACAAGTTTTTAAAACAACTCAATTTTTCTATTACAAAGCTTCCTAGGAAGGAAGCAAAATGATACAACTGATCTTTATACAAGCCTAGCTACATGAAATAGATTTTGAACACCATCGATACCAAGATGAAAATCATAAAAATTGGAAACATCTAATTTCATTATGAAGTCTTTGTCTCATTTTCCATTATGTTTTCAATGTACTATGCAAGGTGAATAGTCAAGCAGGCATACAATACACGAGGAACAAGGACTATATCCGCGATCATACAGGAGCACTTGAATGCGCTGAAGGACTCCATGAATACATTAGGGCTGACTAGAACGTCCCTTGGGTCGACTACTGCTATTACACCGCCACACTAGCTATCGACATAACCTTTAAGGCAAACGTGATTCTTTAAGTCTTTACGACATTCAGAAAACTGCTTATTCTTATTACAGTATTAAAGTTCAAGTGCTCGATATAAAAATAAAAAATTATTTTAACGTAATATAAACTTATCGGTGAGCAATACTGTATATTGCATACAGATAGGATAAAAATTTATTGAATTCTTGAGGGTTTAAAATAATTTCAAGGGTACTTTAAATTTGAATTCTTTTAAAAAGCGTGAATATAATTGAAGATAAATATGTAAATTATATCAAAGTTGAAATTACCGCGCTATTTCCAATGAGAAAAAGATTCATTATTTACAATCAAGTAATTTTCATCTTCAATTTTCGATCTTTCATCTGCATTTTTCTTAGAGTTAATTCAATCTTTTATTTATTTAATTTTTAAAAGTATGAACTATTAAAAATAAATGAATTTTGGTTTTCAGGTGAATATAGCCGCTACTATAAAATTTTGAAAATCCAAAATTGTTACCACGAAGGAATTTGTACCTGGAAGGAATGTCTACACAGAACTTGAATTCGAAACACGTACACATCTGACCACATCGTCAATTCGATTGTTCTCCACGTAAGTAGCTCTTATTACTTGTACATACAATTTGGAAACCAATCATAGTCTAAATATCAGTTCAATAAAAATTAATATCGATTCAATAAAATTAATTTATATTAGTCTATTTCATTAATTGTAAGACATTGCAAATGCAATAGTTATAATTTAAATATAGAATTATTATTTTCTTTTAAATACTATTTTACCCGTGTCTGGACAAATCAAACTTCAAAAAACACTTTGTTTCTACGTTTTAGAATCAAAAGATTTTATTTTTAAATGGTTATTTTATTTGGACACTTGTGAAAAACTTTTTTTAATGATGTTTTGGTCAAGTATCAAGTATAAGTTCGAGCAATTTTAAAGCACGCGATTTTTCCATTCTTGCACTCTAACTTGTTTAAAGTTCCGTTTCTTTATCGACTGGCAACTGTTCGCAAGCGACAAGATGCAAACAGCAGTCTCCTACTTTTATTTCTCGCGTAAAGAATACTTTTTTCCTTTTTCTTGTGCTCTACCACGAAATCGGCTACAGTTTTTTACCTTAAAAAACTTTAATCGTAAAAGTTTAATAAGATTGTTCGACATTCAAAGATATTTTTGCACCTGCGAATTTTCGCGAAACTTTTGTCGCACGAAGTGTTATCGATCACTTTGTTTAAAACATGTTAAACTGGCAATTTTACGCGAATAATTCTACGCAAGACGTAAACGTAGTTTAAATTATAAGCATCATGAATTGATTGAGCGAAAAGAAAAACTCATTAAAGTCGGCGATAGTTTATTAAAAGTAAGTTATGACTGCACTCCTTACTACCAAAAAAAAAAATTCAACTAAAGCTACTTCAATAATCACAGAAAAACTAGAGAAAATTCCTCCTTCAAAATGAAAAAAGCTTATTCCCAAGGGAACTCTAATTCAGCCGAGTTTTCTCTGACAGCGAAAGTTCAGATGAAAGTTCTCCAGACCGTCTGGGTATAAGTCCGCAAGCAAAGTTGTTCGAGTTCAAGACGGCGAGAATTCTTCAATATTGCACCTTTAATGAAGCTTGAAACATTCACCGATTTTTGCAGAAGAGCTAAAGACGAGGTAACGGAACAAGTCAGAATGAAAGTATGCCACGAAGTGGTCTATTCATTCCCCTCATTATCGTCAAAAGCTTTTTGAAGTTATATTCGTAGAGAGCGTATTTGACAATAATCATAATACTATAGTTTAATACACGAGTATCTAATTACGTTTTAAAGCAAATTTTAAATTATATTTTATTTTCGAATGAAAAAAGCATGAATTAATTTCATTACAAATCATATTAAAAAATAAATTACTCAATCAATTTGTGCAAAAATATTTGCAAGTAAAAACGAAATATCGAAGCATAGTGCAACACAATTTTGTTCGAAGTGCACTTATGGTATACCTTAAGTGTATGCAGCTTTTCTGCGAAGAAAAAAAGATGCTTCCATTTTTTGTAGGACTTAATAAATAGAAAATATATCATGATCACTCATATTGAGTGATTCAAATGTGCTGTCTGCCTTTAGAGTACCTGATAAGCACATCGACCCTATGACTCTACGGTATTGTCATTTTGAAAGACATCTCGGTTACGATCTTGGCTCAACGCCAATATTTATCTATTTTTACTGATTGCGTAAGTAACGTATTAGCTATTTAAATACACTGCAGATTTAAATTATTTTAATAAAAAAATGTACATTTATTGAAGATAATACGATTAGAAATTTTTTTTACACAAATTTTATTTACTATTTTTATTTACTCAACGAGTAGAATAACATTCAACATAATATATATGTTAAATATATTTTTGACAATTGTTTCATTTTATAAAAAAAAAAAACAATAATTTATTCACTCTTATTTAAGACTTTGAGAATTTGCCTAAATCCGATTATGTTACTTAATACAGTAAAATTATACGAGCCTTATGTTTACCCTACTAAACTGTTGTGTAGGTCATGCGATTACTTGTACGAGCGGGATTTTAGTTTGATGCTAATAACATACCTTATAAGGACCTTATCTTAGCTTATGTCGAGTTTTAGACCAACCCTCCATAGGTCTTGTGGCGCAACGGATAACGCGTCTGACTACGGATCAGAAGATTCCAGGTTCGAATCCTGGCAAGATCGATCATTTTTTGTCCGCGTTTATTTTATTAATTTAAACAATTTTTGCGTAGACGTGTTTATTTAATTTTTCTGTCTCAAATATTAAAAATTGTTTTGCATTAATTGTATAAAGTTAAGTTCTTACATTATTCTAGAAAAAAAAAAACAATAAATGGAGCGTTAAAAATAAAAAATATATAAAGTGTTTTGTTAGTGTAAAAGTGTTGTCAATTAAATAACAATTTGTTAAACATCAGTAAAAAAATGTTTAATCCTGAAAAAATAAATAAAAGAATAGGTCAAGAAAAATAGATGTTCTTCAAGATGACAAAAGTTACCTTCCATTTCCATTATGGCGGAGAAAATTCAATATTTTTCATAAATATTTAAAATTCTTTATAATTTTTCAGGTTCGACACTTGGCAATAAGTTTACTGAAACCCCTTCGTTTTATGTGCCACCATCTCGACAATGTATTCGTCATTAACGCCACTTCTTGAGTATCTTGTAGAGGCCCACGTTCATTTGCATACAAACGAGAAAGTGTTTTACGAGACTTTCGCAAAGTATATATGTATGCATACGTGCCAAAGATGGGGTAAAAAAAAGAGGACGGCAGAGAGTAAAAGAAAAAAAAAATGGTTTGCGTGCGTTTACGAATGTTCGATTACACGAAGAAGCTTGGGCCTTATCGCTCTGCGGCAGGAAGGTTTCGCTTAAATCTTTCGTTTTTTTTTCATGCTGTAGGCTGCGAGAGCAACGAGAAAGATATTTATTATCGTTTAACGACGTCATTAGGATGGTTTTCAAAAGCCGAAAAGACGTCTGCCCTACCGTTAAAAGAGCACAAGTATCGATTACACAATTAAGAATAACTAAATTTTCGTCCTCGACCATAAATTAAAACACCTTTTGTAGGGATTAAAAATGCTTCTTCGGAACTTTTAGTATTCATAAATAACGATGTGTAAAGATTATTAAAAAGTTTTTGAACATTTAACTAAGGTTAAATAACGTATTTGCAGGACAATTAAAACACTTTTTACAATAAAATCTTGTATAGTTGCGTTAAATATTTACAGCGCGGAATTTAAGCAAGAAGCACTTTTAAATTTCGTTTTTCTCAAAACAAATCTACTGAAAAAGGTATAATATGACTAATATAGTAAGAATATCTAAACTGTCGTAATATTATAGCTTCAATGCAGGAGTTGAAATTTTATAGTCAGCATCGAATCGTATCCGGAGAAGCCTTAATTGGTCGCGTCTCTCTTCTTTTCATGCCTCACTACGAAAGGACTGCTGGTACTCGTTCCCTCGTCCTAACTTGCTTCTTTCTCCTCCTTCTTAGACGAAACTCTGCAGTAGGTCGTTAATCTCGAGACCGGCTCCTTGATTAATGCGCCCTCTTTCGTACAATCTCTCGTGATGCTTCAGGCAAACACAGCAGCGCGAAGTGTGGAGAGGCCCAGAAGGAGGAGGAGGATGAGAATTACACCCTTGGCTTCGCCTGCTCCAAAGTCGTTTCACGTGAGCGCGCGAAAGCTAACGTTATATTTTGGCATTTAACGAAAAAAATTAAAAAGGAGTAACTTAACTTTCGGTTAATCTCTCGAAGAACAGAATATTTTTTAAAACGGCTTCTTTATTAAAAATTTAAAATGAACTGACTAATTTCGTGCTAAAAACGAATTGAATTGTTGAAGGCTGAATTGCGCCTTTCATTTCGATAATTAATATAATGTATTTGTTTCAACAAATTAATTTAATTAAAAATAATTTATGAAATTCGACACCGTTATGTAGGTCGCGTAAATGTATATCATATTCCACTAAAAATTAATGCTCAATGTTAATGTATAAATAAAATTGAGCAGTACTTTAATATCGTCCGTATTAATTTCTTTCATTAATTTTATTAAATGAGGACTGACATACAAAATGTACGATATTATGATAATTCGAAGCCTGTCTTTTAATAATTAATAACAAACTTAGCGATGTTAGTGTCTAAGTCAAACTAAATAACATGTATAACTAACAAAGAAAAGAAATTCATAATTAAATTAATTAAAGCTATTTAGGGGATCATAAAGTTGTCAAAGAGTAATGAGGTCAATGCTGGGAGTTAGAGCGTTGGCGAATCCATTACAGAAAGTGTCGCGAAGCCTTTAAGCTTTCGCTCGTAAAGTAAAACCTTACGATGAAACCATACCGAAAACGATATGAACATCTTGCTCATAAAAAATAAATGTATATTAAACTATCGTCAAAATGCCATTGGCTTATATTAGCAGTAACACTCGACCCCGCTGCTGCGCTAAAAAATTTATTGATATTACAAATTTGTTGATTAAAGTTAGGATAATACTATTCCATTGACCATCCTACAAAGTGTCAAGCGAGGAAATTTTTACTGTGCACGATTATTTTTATTCTTAATAAAATAAAATAAACGCGCATTATATTTATTTTAAGGTTTTTTCCAGGATGCAATCGAACGAATGACTTTTTACACTGACGTTTTGCGTACATTGCAGTTTACTTTTTCAGAACTAACCCCCGGAAATCGTACTGAAGAAGGAAACTGCTATGTTCGCGAAACGTCGGTATAAAAAAATAGAAAAGCCTTTAAGCGGTTGAAATACGAAAAATCTTAAAACGAATAAATTCGAATAAATAAAAATCATCGTTATTCTAAGACTTGTTAAAATAAGCCAGTATATTGCTGGATTCAAAAAGTGAGATTAATTTTAACATTGTAAACCGAAATTAATTTTCATAACTCTAATAATTTTTTTATTGCAATTTCGGAGGATTAATTTCGGTAAGGATAAGTTAGAGGAGGTACACTGCATTACTGACAGTTGATTGCTTGTTATTTAGTGCTGTCGTGAAACGAGCGAAATGATAAAGCGTTTTTAGCACACAGTACGGGAAATAAGCGCAGACAGCGGGGAAACAAGGGACTCGTAAAGCAATAAGCCGATAATCTTTCAGAGAAAATCCATAACCTTCCAGGTCTGATCACGTCGCCTACTGTTATAATAAACGCGCTATGCGTTTATTATACTTCCCTATAAATTTCATACTGTGTACCTATAAGTACCAACCAGCTCTTATCAATAACCATGGATTAACGTTTTTTAAAAAAATTTAAATAAAGCATACGCACTGAATAAAAATAAAAATTGCAATTTTTTTATCAAAAAATCACTTAATCAGTATTTAAAACATCTTTTTTAATACTTTTATAAATTACACTGCTAAGTATTCCGATATGAAAGCTAACATTACAGATCGAACCGCGACTTGCTATTCTTCCGTAAACTTTTATTGAAAAAACTGAAAACAGAGAGATACTCAGTGCAACTTTGCAAATTGAATTTTCCAGCGCTTTTTTTCGCTCTACGCATATGAACGCAATAACATCAACCCTTTTATTACAAACTATTTATTTGCATCAAAGCAAATTGAATTTCGTCTATCGAATTCGATAAATGTTTATTTGACTGAAAAAAGTTGCAGTCTCACATTCTTACAAGTGCCGCTGACAGGCGAAATCTCTTAATTCAAGCCCCAGAGCAGGCCTGATACACAAGGCACTTATTTCAAAGCATTTTCACCTCAGCGGGACTACCGTAGGTAGGATCAATTCCCAGCTCTGCGGTGGAGCTTTGCTAGAATAATGTATAGGTCGCGTGTACTTGCGTTCGTGCATAAAATAGCCTGAGCTCGCTCGTTCGCGCACCGCGGGCCTCGAAAAAGAGAGATCCGCGAGAGTAACTGAGCGCGCTCGTATTCGTGGTCGCATGTCATGCAGCGTGTCCAGGATTTACGAGCAATAAAGTAACAATGTAACGATGACTACATCATCCTAGCCGCCGCCCGAGAGAGAAAGAGACGGACAGAGAGAGAGAGAAAGGGAGAGGCGAAGAAAAAGCGAGAGAAAGAGACAGTAGAAGGAAGACGTGAATTGAAGCAGAGGAAAAAAAAATGAGCGAGTAGAGCAGAGATAAAGTGAGGGGAGGCATTGGAAATAAAAATAAAAAAATATCAAGCGAGAATCTTAAAAGAATCAGGAAGAAAAGAAGTAAAGAAAGCTCGGATACCTTACCGTGAAAGGATAAGGATAAGAGATATATAATCAAGAGGGTAGTGAAAAAAAGTACAGAAGCTTGACTAGAGATAGCATTTTTCTTATAGAATCACAAAGGCTACTTTCTTAATTTGAGGCGGTTCTTGTCTGACTGTACTCAAGGCTATAACAGATTACACATGATATAAAGTGAAGTTTTAATTTCACACTTATAAATTTTATTTATTACACAGTTTAAGTTAATTAAACTATTTAAGTAGGTTTACATTCATTTCTTTATAAAGAACATTTCCACCCATGCAGTAGTTAAATAAATAAATCAGTTCCGTGCTGACCAAACAATATCATTTGACGAAAAGAGAAGCTGGCGTTTCGTGGTCTATACTATACTGTTCCACATTTCAAAACCATGAAAATCTTCCGCATCTAATAGAAAGGATGAATCATCATTAAATAAACCGCTGCATCTCGACAATCGTAAAAGCACTCCCTCGTAAGATCATTACGGCAGTTTATAAAATAATACTCCACGCAGGGGTATTAAAACTACAAGAGAATCATTTCAGCAGGTGTATGTAAATTCACGCTTTGTGGCTTTCGGTTCCGTGAGCGAGCCTTTACTGCGGAGAGCTGGAACTAGGTGCTTTATGATCGCGCCGCTGATAAAAGTGGCTGGCTGCCTGCAGCCCGGCGTGCGCCTTCGTTCTTTCGCAGATGTCCGTGGCTCATTTACATTGTTTCTAACAACAGCGACGAACGGACGGACCGCTTCTAACGACCACCAACATCGGACCCCTCCGCTGCTCTAATTAATCCTAAATGGAATATCGTCGAGGCGTTCGTAAATTTACTCGCGCTTCGTTCGAAGAATCTCTGGTATTCCATGGCAGCTGGTATTACTCCAAAAGTGAAAGAATGTTAAATTAAATCCTTCTAGGAAATGTCTTGTTCTCTTGCGATGCGTAAAAATGTAGTAACAGACGCAATGATGCGCCCGGCTTTCTTCCGCCGGTGCTTAACATGTGAATGCCCGGAGGGTTACAAGCATGGAGTATTACCATTAAGACTCGACGAGATACGTTTAATTTGCACCAGGACTGAACGATGCTTTGTAAAGGATTCGCATTAAAGCAGTGTATTAGTTTAAAAGCGCCATTAGAAAACTATAGCCTGAACAAATTATTTTCTTTCAGAATAAAATGAACGTGTTTAAAAAAAAAAAGAGTTGCAGTAAATCATCGTTTAAGTAAAATATATTAAGATTTTTTTTTTCTAATGTATTCATAGAACTAACGAAATTAGTTATACCAATAATAAAGTCTGCGTCGGCGCATACCGATAAATGCAAATGTTAAGTAATCAAGTATAACGAACAAGAAAATGCAAAATAGATTTCCGATCGATAGGTTTGCCCCAGCGGTATTGCAACGGAACTTCTTTTTTTCAGGGTCGCCTTTGGTTTTTCTTACGAAGGAAAAATGAATTTTATAAAGAAGTTGCTCTATACCCGGGTTACAGAGTACGGGCTTCTTCGGGCCGGCATATTTGCATTTTATAAGGGGTCGAGAGTGTTTTGAATTAGGGACTGCATAATGACGGTATAAAATGTACTTTTTTTCAACGTCAGCTGTCGGACACTTTATAGCAAAATGAAGATCTTTCACTGTGTAACGATTTTATAGTTTAAGGAAAGTTTTGACGAAAAAAAAAACTTGTTAGACAAGGAACTTTGTACTTTCCTTGAAAATATCATTACTCCGGCGTTCGTAAAATAAGTCACGACGCCGAAAGCTTCAAACATTTTACGAGCAATGTTTTTCTTGCAGCAAAGTCAGAATGGGCCAAACGCCATAATAAGATCTCATTTGAAAATTTACTGTGAATAAAATAAATAATACGACTCAAACACCATAGTTAAATTTTATTTAAGAAGACAACATTTTAAAAACTTGAATTTCTGTTATAACAAATTTTTGTTAATTAGTTAAATTTTTTTTCAGAATAATTTAAACAAATTACCTCACTGATCTTAAAGCAGCGTAATTCATCAGGAAACGCAAAAAAGAAGGCAGAGGGAACATTAGAGATAAAAAGTAAGCGAGGATAAAAAAAAAAACGGGGGATAAAAAAAGAAAGTTCCGATGGAATACCAGGAGGGGGTTTGATATACTCCGGTGTGCCTTAATAGGTTTCAGTTGGAGAGCACTTTTAGAAAAATGGTCGCGTGCAACTGCGACGCCCACACCGGGAGTGAACTTAAGTAAACCCGTGGGTCCGCGGATGGGACGATTTACCGCGCGTCGACTCTCCGGGCGCGCCGGATAACGCGGCCCCCGTTTTGTACGTAATTCTGGACGTTATCCACTGCCTGCAAAGCGAAATTGTTATGGGCGGCAACTTTCCGGAAGTTTACTTGCAGGCCTACAAGCGTATACGCACGTGCGATGCTTTTCCAATCCTGCTATCCTTTTGTTCCGCACGACGAAATATTACACGAAGGAGAATATTAAAAAGCATTATTTAGAATGTTATATTTTGTATGTAATTTTTTATTTTACAGAAACGCTGAATTTTACTTTGAAAGTATAGATTTTTAATACCATGCAAATACACTGAGATGAATGATTTAGTAAAAGTTGCTTTAGTGTTTGGGAAAGTGGTTACAGATTGATATTCTTAAGAAAAAATTACTATGCTTTTTATAGTAAAATTTACTACACCGAGAAAAAAATTTAGTTGGATCAACGATCGCGCTGTTAAATACTTCCAACAGAAAAATATTTTTATTTTAACAGCGTCCACATTGATTGAACAGAAGTATCGTTAAGATAACAAGAGACTCTGTCAAAATAAGATTTAT
>JAWWEN010000024.1:203093-244222 GCA_035582955.1 Sycophila texana | reverse complement strand
TTGAATTAACAGCTTTTTTTTGGTTGGAAGTATTTAACAGCGCGATCGTTGATCCAACTAAATTTTTTTCTCGGTGTGGTTATATTAAATGGTGGTCTGATCATTCTGAAATCTTTTCAGGATTTAAGCACAATTAAAATGTCATCACATGGTTGTTATTTTTCATTACTATTGAAAATGATTAAAACTATTACTATTGTTAATATACTTCCAATTCTAAAAATATATTTAATCGTAAAATTGAAATGATAAAAGTTACGTATAAAAGTAAAAATAATACTTATAATAATCAGTTTAATATTTTTTTAGAATTGTAAACGTAGAACGTATCGAATTAAAAAAAAAAAGTCTGCGTTATCACCCTCATGTACATATTTTAATTGCTAATTTACATTTTTTATAAAGAATACTCATATTTGAAACGCATGAATCAATTGGGAAATGCAGGGAGAGATTTCATGCTGATTTGCATTATTATTATGATTTATTGACGTGGCGTGCATAAAGAGGATATTATTATACCAAGTGCTTCCGATATTTAGTTATATCATTCATATAACTAGCATTATCATTCATATAACGTGGTGGTCGAAAATAAATGCTTTTACGTTCGTTTCAGTTGCGCAATTTGTCATAACAAATTATTTTACAATTCTGCAAAACGTCTGATTTATTATTCTAAAAGCCAACACCCTCCCTCTTAATTAATTTTACAAAAAGAAGGCGAACTTAAAGAAGGAAGGAGAGAAAAAAAGAGACTTTTCAGCTTATTGTTTTCCGTCTGGAGCAGACGTAGCGTTGCGAGATAAAAAAAAAAAGGAAAAAGAAATAAAAGGGCTTAGGCTACGGCTAGCCGACCCTCAGTCGACAAGCAAGTATATCTAGAAGAGCTGAGTACTCTTCTTGCTCATTCAGTGCTCGAGCAAATACGGAACTAATGAACTGTTAAACGAGCCTACGGCCTAATGCCCACTCCGCGCGGAAGAACTTGAATAGTTACTCAAAAGATGACTGGTTGGCAAACTCTCTGTAGCTCGCCTCTTAACAAGCGCTATTACTTCGATATGATACAAATCCAGAACTCGCGCTCCGTTTCTCCATTTTTTAAAAATTCATTCTTCATGAGCTCGCGAATTCATCAAGCTATATAATACTTTATTAAATCACGGTGCAGTGTACAATTTACGTTACTTGTGTATTCGCACGACATACGCGTGCAAAAAATCTGTGCAATACTTAATTCTACTTTTCCAGTTCAATCATCATAATCTGAAATTATCCGTTTCTAAAATGCTTGAAGAATTTACCTGGCAAATAAATTTTATCCCATGTATTAATTATTATGAATGTGGTATGATCGAAGAAATTTTCTTTATCATGCTGGCTTTCCGTACAGAATTCTTGGAAAACACAGAGCATTTGTTCCCTCTTCTGTTTGCCATAATCCTTCTCAACTCAATTCCAGTAAAATACGAACTACATGTAAGCTTATGTACAGATACGCAATCCGCGAAGGCATGAAAAATAACCGACGAATCAAACATACGTCGAACAAAAAAAAAAACTATATCTACTTTCTGTAGAATTTTTTTTAACTGCTCTTTCTTCTTCTTTTTTATACTGAAGCGGATTTACGTAAAAAAATTGCGGCGGGCAAGTGCGATGCAGAGTTTCGTTTTTTAATCATCGTAAAAAAAGGAGAATAATAAAACGAAGAAGGGAACGAGGAAAAGTCGTACGTCTGTACATGCGCCGTAAGGGTCACTACTAGTCTCTTTATGGTGTACCTACGAAGTGCCTCTCGAGACGGCCTACCCCCGATGAGTGTCGCGCATCCCCTGGAGTCCCGTTCCGGCTTTTAGAGAAGCCTGGACTAAGATCGCGCGGTCTTGCCTCCGCGGCAAACTCTCGCGAAGGTGTGCAAAAGCAAAGGCGGAAGGTAGGAGGATACAAAGACGGACCTTCGAACTTCGACGACGCTCATTACATTATGAAACGCAAAGCTGTTCAAGTAAAATCTCTCAAGTAGAAAATAAGTCCAGATTCCGGGAGAAATGAGACACTGATTGATGCTATCGGTACAATTAGTTTTATAACAATATTGGTCAGTTAAAAACTGGTTAATAAAGGCTGGTTCATAATTAAACTTGTGCTCTTTGATTTTACAATTTGAATTTGAATATTTAGAAACAAGAGCTTTTACACTTTATTAGAAAAAGTGGTGCTAGAAAACAGCAGTATTATATTTTCGTTTACTTCGATTGGAATCGAGCAATTATTGCAAGTAATTAATTAAACAAGCCTTCGTTTGAGACTTGACAGAAAAAATCGTATTGTGCAAACTAAATATTTTTTTTTTTTTTTTTTTTTACATAAAATAATAAAGAAATATCGCTGCAATGTCGACGATACATCGGAGTCGCCGTTAATGCTGAAGATGACTTCTTCAAAGGCGTTGCTCTGTCAAATCTGGTACATTGATTAGCAAATTCAATATAAACTTCTATTCAATTGTTGTTTGGAAAAAATCGTATTGTCCAAAAGTGAATAATGCAATAAAAAAGGAAGATAGATCAGTGCCCCCAAACGAAAGTCAAAGGCACATTCCTATTAAACCTTCTAGTCGATATATTGATTATGTCATAATTCAATAAACCTTGACTTGAAAGTTGACCGAAAAAAATCGTACTGTCGTAATAGCTGTCCATTTTTGTAATTGTCTTTTGTTTGCCATCAACTCGTAAAAAAAAAAAAAAAAAATTCAATGCAAAATGAGCCAAAAAAAAAGGTCTCTTCGAAATACTAACTTTACAAACGTGAATATGATTACCATTGTCACAAAAAACTCAGTAATCTAGAGTTACGCACCTATAATGGTTACACTTACACCTATTCATTTGACGAGAGGCGACAAAAAACTGAAGCGTGTACAAGCTAGTCAAGCAGCGTCGCAAGAAAAACCGAACGAATGTTAACGGATCGGTATCCACGTAGGCAGAAGAGCAAACGAAAGAGAGAAATGGAGGCGGAGTTACAGCAAGGAGCGGCATGCAAAAGTAATAAAAAGGGTCGAAAGTTAAACCGGCGCAGAGCGAGATGTCACGTTGCATCAGGGCACGACGAACGCATGCATTAATCTTCCTCCGTTCTCGCTCTTTTTTCGCCGGGGAGAGAGAGTGAGTGACTGGCTGAGTGAGAGTAAGGGAGAGAAGAGAAGAGAAGAGAGAGAGGAAGAGAGACGCGGAGAGGAGGAGAGCACCGCTCCCCATTATCTGTCTAGTGCTCGCTCGGCGACATTTAGCAGCGATTACCCGCGCGCGAGTTCCCACAAAGCGCGCATCACGTTGCAAACGGGAACTTTGTCCTGCGCGGCGGCCTCGCGAGAGGCGACGACTCACGCACTTGTGCCACTCGGCAATTTTCATGAATTATTGTCCCGCGCGCATTGTGCACCGACGCCTCGCGGCAACGCGGGCTGCTATCTTATCTTCGCAATAAGACAAACGACGAGACTGGGACCGGGGCACAAAGGGAATCGCCCGGAAAAAAAAGGACGATCATACGCTAAATCGCCGACCATTCCGCAGTAATATACGCGCGCCGGTGAACTGATTCTTGATGCTCTTCGAACCGATTCGAGGGATTGACCGCAGTAAAATTGTTAGTAATTAACTGCTACTGGCTCGCGGGGAAATGCACGCGTGAATTTTCGTTCGCAAATATACAGCGCATCAAAAAATTACGTATCCCTTGTCTGAATTGCAATTCGTTCATACAGAAAAAACATGACCAAAGTGATTAATCATAAAATAAATATAATATAATGAATGAGTAAAAAGTGCATGAAATATTCTTTGATTTTTTTTATAATTAATTCAGGTTGATATGCCACATCATTCACTTTAGTATGCGAAGGATTTTTCACACCTGACATGTTTATTCGCGTTTTCAAAATCAAACGATAATAAAGCAATGATTATTTTAAATAAATTGAAAAAAAAAATAATACTTCCATTTACATTAAAAAAAAAAAAAAAACACATTTCTAACTTATTATCGTAAAAATAGTTAAGCATCAAGATCGCCTTGCAATTTGGTCGGCTCGCGCAAATTCTCACGTGCACTGGAGCGTCCGCGCCGCGAGAGAATCCGGCGATTCGCGCGCGGATTTAGCCGGGACGATGTACCGGAGCAAAAAGGAGTCTGTACCAGCCTTTTTCGCCAGGCGTTACATTTGTCGGATACCACCTTTCGGGGTCCGAGCCCCATGCGAAAGGCTCCGGGGGCACGCGGGAATGTCGCTCGTCGACGCGTCCGCCTCCGCCCCGGCCCCGAGCGCATACTTCGACTGCGTGTCGCGTGCTTTTATTCACGCCGAGTAACCCGCGTTAATTCGGGTATTAAATCATGCATGCGCACACGTGAATTATCGCCGTCTGCAAATTTTATCTATGCTTTTTTTGACAACGGGGACTAGATTTTAGAGAACGTAATGTATTAATTCCTACAGAGGGTGTTGTTTTTTTCGATTTTCTTTTGTAATGGTAAATTTTCTGCTAATTTTATTAGTAGTCTCACTTTGCAATCTTCTTTTTATAGATTATATTTCTGATACTTTGATTCAGCAATTAATTGCAAGTACTGAAATCGTAAATTGTAAAGTAGATTTTATTAAACATTATAAAGAAATTTATAAAAGCATCTACTTTACGAAGATAATAAGAGAAATAATTCAATTTTTTTGTCAATATATTTGATAAATATGCTAATGTGATATAATCATGGAAAAAGATTATAACAATGTTTTATATCATTCATAATTTTCTTTTCAGGAATCTGGAACTCTGCTGCAATTTAAATAGTAATATTAAGGATGGCCAGCAGTTGAATTGTGAATATTTCATCCCATCGGAAAAGAGCGCAGGATTTTCTGAACATTATGTCATGCAAATAAAGGTTTCTAATTAATCATTAATTACTAATACTATTGATTGCCTTATACAAGTGTATTTTATGTCATTTAATAAAATTTACGCCACATAAAATATGTTATAGACATGTCTTATTTGATGCATCGAAAAACTTCTAACTATTTATACTTTTCATATAAATATTGAAAAAATGTAGGATCTAATCAATTTCCTCCCTTCCTATTACTTTCACGCAAACGTCCAATTTAACTCTCTCGTAACACCAATCGACAAGACACTCGGAAAAAAAAAGTTCTCGACGCAGCCAAAACAGGAACACTGTAGGGAGAAACAAAGAGCGACAGCGCAAAAAGGAATCCAAAGTAGCAGTCCCTGGGAGTGTGCAAGACTGGCTCCCGCACTCTTGCTTTTTCGTCGCTCGGCAAGAAAGCCAACAATGCGAAGAAGATCTACCGGTCGAGGGTGTATAATGTACGTACAAGCGATCGCCGCGCCGCCGCAAGTAATTATCTTAGTTCCGAGGTTTAATAGACGCGCGGTATTTTGGATTGGACCCTAATGACGGCGTTTACTGAATTTATTTCGTCCGCGGACTACCTGAAATTGGCCGCGCGCGCGTCGCTCGCGGGTCCCCCCGCCGAAGGAGGGAAGACGAAGGGTCTCCTCTGCTCTCAGCCGCCGCCGCCGCTTGATGTATGTTCAATTATCGGCGGCGGTAGCGAGGGCCCCGCGCGCTCGGCCCGACAAGAAGAGGAACCGCCGTCTCGGGGGAGGAGGGGACGCGAATAAACGCCCGGGAGAAAAAGGGAGAGTCGCGCGCGCGCGCGCGGGCAGAGAGAGGAGAGAAAGCGAGAAAGTGCCGGGAGAGGGATAAAATGCCCAAGGACAGGGAGGCCAGTCGCGGCGGCGGCGGCGTCTCTCTGTGCGGAGGATATATAAAATGAGAAAGAGACATTTGTTACCCGCTGACGAGGGGAGAGGGACGACCGGCGACGTGTCGTCAGTGCGGAACGAAGGAACATCGAGCGCCGTGTTAAAATATTGACCGGGCGTTACCTGGAACAGGGCGACAGACGTGAACAGACACTAGCACGAACAGGATGATATAAGGAAATGCGGGTAACAAATGCGCCTGGTTTATGCGGCTTACTTAGCGCTAGTTTACGCGGTTAATTAAGTGCTTATTTAATGAAATTTACTAACTTTGCTTGTTAGCCTAATTAGCGGATTGATCGACGCCAATTTACGGTTGCGTTTCAATAATTTTTTTTTCCAAGATATTTGATTGCGGATTTTAAGTGATGAATTGTAGCGGAAGTTTTTTTTGCTATTAATAATTTAATTATTTATTTATTTATTAATAAACGGGCAATAGCCTGTAATTATTGTAATTATTGAAGATATTTCTGTTGTAATTTTAAATACATTTCGTATAAAAGCTCTTCCTTAATCAAGTGAAATAATATATTGGAATTTTAAAATAAACTTTAATTTTAAAACTTTTTTAAATAACTCACCATTGAAGAAAAACATTTATCTTTAGTTTAGGCCGCTTCAGAGGAAAATAATTTTACGTTTCGATATAAGGACGTACTGCAGTTTTTTACTTTTATAATACTTTCGATTTATTGAAAAAACGTGAATAAACACTGGGAGAAGATTAGCAAATCTACCTTATCGGCACAGACGTTATATCATTGTTATTTAAAAATAAAAGTCAATTTTCGAAAAGAAAATATAGATTCGGCATGACGACGACAAGAATGTTATATGTTAATTTAAATTAATTCATCTCAAATTATTGACAATATTTTAAACAATTCCTCTCCCAAGAGTTACGTATGGAACTGAACTGTTATAACATGAAATTATAATAAAATATTCTTCACAAAGATGTTATCTTTGACAAGGGCTCTTACACGAGGTGATTTATCGATAATTTTTCGAAGTGTTTTCATGACAGAAACATTGATGCCGCTAAAGCAGATTGCTAATCGTGGATTCTACATTATCTACGATGATAAACTGCATCAGCGATACGAAACTTAGGCCTTGAGCAATGCCAAATCAAAGGGTTTTACACACTGGCGTCCGCAGCGGCGAAACGAGAGGCAGCAATAATAATTCGTTGAGTGCGATATTGCCGTCACCGCGGGCTGAATGGTTAAGTATAAATTTCCTCCCGCGTCAGCGGAGTTCGACGTAACCGCTGCACGTTACTCGACGCGTGGGAGATCGCCAGGGAATGCAAAATAGATATTTGAAATTCCGCAGCTGTGCCTATCCCGCCCGATGAATCTCTCCCGGGGAGAGCGAAATATGAACGGGGCACACGTCCGAATGCAGCCCTTGCCCCCCTCCCCCCTCCCCTCTGCTCGAAGCTCGAAACGGGTCTTTGTCATTTGGTGTCATGTGCTTCAAACGCCGAACGCGGCTCGGCTATTACTTCGTTCCGCTGATTACTAAATATTTATGTTGCGCACGCGGGGCCGTCACCTCGACGCCAATTCCGCATTTCTGTCGGGGGCAAAAATTGAATAAACGCGCGCGTGAACGTGGACGCTGTGGCCCATTTGGGCTTTGAGCGGCGCTGAATGCATGTTTTCATGTCGCTTAATAGCGAATTTCGGGTGTCGGCCGTTTGTCCGTGCCTACTCTTAATTATTTAAACGCCTGGAAATAAAGCCTTTTCGGGGCGAGGGAAAAAATGCACATAAATTAAAATAAAGTAGGTTTGCATGATATCATTACTTATTTAAAAGGGTTTTGCGATTACACGACAATAAAATGAAGGTACGATAGAAATTTTGAAGACGATGGAAAAGGTCAAGAGAACAAGTTTTGCCATGAAAAATGTAACAACGCGTGTGAAAAGAGTAAAGTTTATTTGTGATTTAATAAAAAAAAAAACAGAATTGTTTTTTTTTTTTTGTTAGAATTAACGTTTGAAGGAAGTGCCTTCTTGAAGGCTTCTGGATAAATAATTGATCTATGAAATCTTTGACAAGCCAGCAGCAATAAATTATTTATCCACAAGGCCTTGAAGAAGGTCGACGAATAAAATAATTTAATTTCACCGATACGTCAGGATCATCCATTTAATTAAAAGTTGTTTATCTGCAAATCGTTAATACGTAAAAGGCAATAAAAAGGAATTACCGATAAGGGGATCAGTTTTAATAAAGTTATAATTACGTTTTCATCTCCCTTAAAATAAGTTTTCCCGAGCAAAACGAAATCGCCGGACTTACATAAAGCAAAAATGTCTTCTCAGCTGTAAAATCCCCGGGAATTTCAATTTGCCGTGAGGAGTCGATCAAAAATAATTGATAGCAGCTACACAAAAAGAAGAGGGCGAAGAACAAAAAAAGGAAGAGCCGGGAAACGATAAGGAGCGGAGAGAAAGGAAAAGAGGGGGAGGTCGGCGCTGACGATGGCTGTGAACAGCTCGGAAACGGAGTCGGTGAAAGAATGCGAGAAGGAAGGAGGCTCGAGGGGTGGCACGAGATGAAGGCGGGCACGGCAGATCTAGTAATTAACGAAGCCGTCGCGATCGCAATTTTGCGCCGCACGAGCTGCGCCGCGAGCTAGAAGACGGCAACTCGCGGGAGAGGTAAGACGGGAAAACAAACAAAAAAAAAAAAGAGGCGAGGACAAAAGGCAGATCGAAAGGGGAGGAAAAAGCTCGAATGGAGAAAGGGAGCGGGGTGAGTGGAAAAGAGGGAGGAGGGGAGTGCGCGGGGCGAATATTAATGCGGCGCCTCTCATTATCTGGAGGCGCGAGATTATCGCGCGGGGAGGGCTGTCCCTTTGTTGCGATCATCCTTGCATCGCTGATAGCTGTATCTTCGGTCGGGGTGACTGCGCGCGCCGAGTGCGAGGCTGCCACCGCCGCCGCACGGACTCGGCATGCATGGGCGTACGTGGAGGCACTCGAGGGAAGTGAGAAATGGAGAGATAAGAATCGTTAGATGCTATTCTTTTCGTACGGGTGTCAGGAAAAGTCATAAAATTGCGCTGATAAAGATAAAATTGCCTACCCTTGATTGCTTTCGAGATGCTGAGAATATCAGCTGGTAATAAATCGAGTAATAAATGATTTGCGAAAGGAAGTGGAAGAAGATGGACTGTTTTATTTATTCCAATCAAAAAAGAAACGAAAAATTACTTTGTTTTATTTTCAATGCTTACTTAAAATCGTTGCACTTTAAATAATTTGAAAATTCAAATACAAATTAATTTTTTATCATCCATTGTCTACAATCTAGAATCACTTAATAAATAGTACTTATTTACGATAAATACTCAATAATTTCCAACTAAAAAAAAATAGAAAAAAAAAGAAATAATAATGCAGTACTTCGCACAGTCTAATAGTCACTTTTTTACGAGAGGTTATTAGAAGTAAAAAAAAAATTAAATTAGTATGAATTATCTCTACGCAGACAAAAGAAGTTGTTAAAAAATTTAATCAGAAGTTAAAGCGAGTGAATGCCTTGAGTGTACGTGTCATCAACTTTAATTACACTAAAATTAACTTTTATTTTATTTTCTCTCAAAGTACAATCGAAACTTTTTTTTATCTATACTCGCTAAACCAGCACGCGATAATAGAATAGAACAGAGGGTTCGAAACTGGTGAAATCAGAATTAACAGCGATCCTGAAACGTATCGGAGCAAAATGAACTTTGCGATCATAAAGGAAGCCCCCAGTTCAGTTTCTCTCTCCGTCCGTAGCGTAGGACTGTCTTTGAGATCGTATGACGGCGCTGGCGCCCGCCTACAGGTTAAGTCCTTTTCAGTCGGTGCGGCGGTCGGGGCCGATTCAGCCGTCACCGACGTTGCCGCCATCAGCGATCGGTCATTAGAAGACGAACGTCGTATGTGAGCCGCCTAAAGCGATTACTGAAACTTCAGAGCGGAATTTCGGAAATGGGAAACACTCGAGGGCTTTCGATAAATAGTCGCCGGAGTCGCCGGAAATTGCATCGTCCCTCGGCAGATTGGACGCGCTTCAAGATCGCCGAGACCACTACCGCCGTAGTAGTTAGGCCCCTCCATCCTCTCTTCCTTCTCTCTCTCTCTCACACTCTCACTCTCTACTCTCTTTCTCTGCATCTCTCTCTGTTTCTCTCTTGTCCGTGAATTTGAGGCGCGGTCAAGAAATATTTAGCGGGACGGCCGGTGAATGAAAATTTATCGGAATCGACCTTACTGCGAGTAAGCGCGAATTATTTTGATTCGATCGTCTATAGTACCACCTGTTAGGCTTTTATGGTTCCCCGGCATGGCGGATATTGGCTTAATATTGAATCAAATGGTATGAGATTTAATAAAATTCTTGTGAAGCGTAAAGCTTACGTTTGTGAAATAAATTATACGTTACTATATAACAATTAAAATTAGCTAATAATTGCGATGTTCTCTGACGATCTAATTTACATGATTATTATTTAAAAAATGTCTTTTGAAGATAAAATAATCAACTATAAGTATTACCTGATCACATTTGTCGATAAATGTGTTTACCTTAAGAATTTCTTTTTAACAATTTCAGAGGTGAATTGAAAAACCATGTTATACATTGTTCTAGTTTAAAAAGTGCTTAGAATTCCGGTATAAGGTCTGATTGAAGTAAGCAGGTACTCTTGAGTTAAGCTACCGTGAAGCAAGGGAAATTTAAGTTGTCGACTTTGGTTGTGCATTTCACAATGGCACGGCGGAAATTGTTTCTCTGCTGTTTACCAGGTGTACCCGTGCACGATGCAAAGAACACAATACTCTCCCTTTGCTGCTGAAAAGTTTCTCAACCAGTACTATTTAGCCGAAAAGAAGCGTAAAAGGTCCCCGGTCTCTGCGAGATAACTGAATTTCAAAGAAGCCGCGCTCGTGATAATTGTCGCCAAGTCAAGCAATTAACAAGAAAATGAAGAAAAGAAAAATCTTTGATACAAGCAGTCGCACGGTGCAGTTCAGGCTCGCGGTAACCAGCCGCGATGGCAAAGAGTGGAGAGTGTCAAGCTGCGAACGAGAATAAAAGGAGGAAGAAGCAACTCCTTGCCTCGAGTGGAGACTCGAAATCGTATTTTGACGTTGGTCACGAGAGGAGGAAGTAGCCTAAAGAAAGAAAAAAGCAGGCCGCTCGCGACATCTGCAGAACAAACACTGCGTTATCCTTTTTACTTTCCTTAAATCTTTTTTAGACTCTTCTCTTCTTTTATTTTCTTTTTTTTTTTAAGCCAGTCCTCCACATTTTCATGTGCCTTATTTCAAGCACTTATCTTCTGTTTGGTATTACAACGATTCTCCAAGAGGCATTACGTTACCATATTTTATAATTTATGAAAATAAAATCTAAATGTTGATTTGTTATTAATTCCTTGGCAATATTTTATTTTGTATTTTAAAGGTATCTTGTAAATGCTATCTAGTGCTCAGCTTTCGAAAATGTATTTGTTGTACCTACTCGTAAAAAAAGTTTGGGTATTTTTCTTGAACTAAATAAAAATTTAAAGTAAATCCCTTTGAAGTTTCATAGAGAAAAGGCGGCATTTCTTAAAGCTGAAAGTAAAAGGCATGCTCGCGACACTTGAGAGTTTCTTCCCTTTGCTCGAGTCTCATCTCTACTTGTCACAGTGAGATTTGCAAACGCCTTTTCACGCCTGGCAGAGATCTACTGAGAGAATCTCGATGCACTGGCAGTACATGTAAAATGCATTCATCAATCCTCGGCGTCGGTCTGATGTTACTGTTTCTTCTCAATTCCTCGAAGCATTTTTATTACTCAGACGCCATTCTTTTGCTCATCGAGATTTGTGCCAATTCTCGCAGAAGATATTAATGGTTCGCACTTTATTTTTTCGCTTCCTAAAGCACTTTCAAATTATTAAAAAATCATTTTACTTTTTTTATTGTGATATTTTGTATGTAACATACACTATTTTTGTATTATTATCTGTGGCTGATTTTTTGATAACTTTTTTTTTTATTAAGTTAGTATTTATTTAAATTTAAGCACACATCTCGAGTTTTTTATTCGCGATTTCGCCTTAATTTTCCGGCTGCCTAATTTATTTTTTAACTGTTATAGTAAGAACACAAAAAACTTTATCTTTTCATATCTACCCCTCATTTTATATCTTCACTTTGATGGTTCAGAAATAAAAAAATATAAACCATCAAGTATTTCTTTATGATTTGATCCGAAAGGGAAGACAAGAGATAGAAGCAAGATGGAGTAAAGAGTTAATATTTGAAAACAACTTTGAAAGTTAGCTTCTTTCCATTAATATTCTATTATTTTTTTTCTATTATTTAAAGTCTTGTTCGAATTACGATTAAATAATTTAATTTACTTTATCAAAAATATCTCAAATATTTTAAATAAGATATCTTACAAATCAAATGAATGTAATATGAAGTATTTAAATCTGAGATAAGGAAAGGTAAATGTGCATAAAAAGCATAAGTTAGAATAGAATAGAATATATAATATCCCCTGAAGATATTCTTGTAAATTAGTAAAATTAGTATCTGTAATGCAGAAATGTTATCAAACCTATTACACAAAAGCAAAATTAATCCCATGTTAAAAATTGTACACATAAATTAAAACAATATTCGCTTTTCCCATTTAGTATTTCCCTCGCGTTCCTCGTATTCTAACAATCAGCTACGTTTTCCCTTAGTCGAATCAGGCTATATTTAATTATCCAAGATTAAGGTTACTTTGTTAAGCGACTCGATAGAGCTTATTAGGAAACGCGTCACGGCGGATCCAAGGAGGTGCGAAATATACCTCTTCTGACAGGGGAATGAAGTAAAGCCCAACAGCCCGGGAGAAACACGCACCGGCATCGTCGCGTCTCGAGCCACGGGACGGGAGAACGAAAATGAAGGGAGTGAGCGCGAGTGGGAGGGAGAGGGAAGATAAGGCAATAGCGCAATTTCTTGATCTTACAATACTAATCCTTGGGGGGTCGGAAAAGCATGTTGCGATAGAACGTGCCAGGGTCCGAGTTAATCCAATAACAAGCTTTTTCAACGTTTTTCTTTTCCTCCTTCCTTGCCGTCCCATCTCGTCCGTTGCGATTACTCGGCCCACGCCACGATAGTTTTCCTGCTGATTCGGAAGAATGATCCGAGCTATTCCAAGCCCTTACCTTATCTTCCGATTGCCTTACTCGTTTTGTGCTCGAATTTGCCTTGGATTACTTATTGCCTTCGTCCGCGGGGACATATCCTGCTAATACGAGAAAAAAAAATTTTTGCAAGAAAGTAATAATGACCAGTAGCTCCTTATTAATTAGTCCTTTTAGATTTCCATCACAGTATCACTTTTTTTTTGTTACTAACCATGTTAATTAAGAATGAAAATTTTATTTAAGAATGAATGCCTTAGTGTCTCGTACATAAACACTGCTAATTTGCACTTTCGACGAGTAATTTTTGTTTTTCAATTTTATATATAGATTTTGAAATTCGGTGACACTTTAAATCTTCTAGAGAGGAAATGGACTTTTCATTCCAGGAAATATAGGTTCTCATTTTATCTCGGAATTTTTTTTTTCTCTTTCAACTTCAGTGTACACCAAACGTCAGTTTTTCTCTGTTATAAAAAGTATCGCTTTTTCTAGCGTCGTGTAGAACGAAAAAATCTACAGATTTAGATCACTAATTAGTAAGAAAAAAAAGCTTCATGAAAAAAAGAAACGTCAAGTCAGGCTAATACTAAACCAATGCAATAAATAACAACTTCATTACATCCTCGCAAGCGTCCAAAAAAGGCTTATTGCACAATCTAATCAATTAAGAAAAAAAAAAAACAATCCAGCGCCAATCGTAAATCTATCGCAAAACGCGATACGACTCAAACAGATTGAAATTAGTTCGCGCAAAAACCTAGTGGAATGACTTACTCGGAAAAGAAAACAATCGCGCGGCACGGTGCGCTTGACGGGCGCTCGGCTGAGGGGAAGACGAGAGGAGCCCGAGCGTGTCCCGAGGGCAGAGCGCGAAAGCCCTCCCGTAAGCCGTCCGCAACGGACTTTACATTTAAATTCACTTCCGCCATTCATCTACCTATCAGGCCGGCGGTGAGAGGCGAGAGCACCGCGAGGCACTGCCTTGATGCTGCGCGCGAATGCATCCCTCGCGCGTGCCGAGCGCAAAGCCCTAATTCATCGCGGCCGCAAACTACCTGGCAGTGGAGCCTCGATTTCCGCCAAGATCCCGGCCCGATGATATCGCCGCGATCGAAGAGCGCCGAAAGGGGGCGGGGGTCTAGCGCGCCGCGGTGTCTTATCGCGCGACCTGCATCGTGATTCAGTTCAACGCTTCGGCGGGACTCTTAGATCGCGAGATAATGAGGGAGAAGGGACGATGGGCACTGTTTGTTTGACGAATCGGACGTGGATCTAGTGTCATAATTACAGATGAGGCGGAAGACTCGCCGATGTCTTGCGGTTACGAAGTCACGCTCTGTTAATGGAGGATGTTGCTGTTACAATTCGCTCTTCTTGTGAATCGCTATTAAGAGAGAATGAATTTCCGTTAGGTCATTATTGTGTAAGTTGACGTGATGAATTTTTTTTTCGAGGAATTATCAAGGGCAAGTTTTTGAATTCTGAATTTTTTTCGATTATAAAATTTGAAGAAGCAATTTCTGATGAAAAACGGTGATAAGATTTGCAGTGATATCTTGTCAGAGGGTAAAAGCTTTGAGGCTGCAATTAATTTAGTTTGATATTAAATATTTATGAACTGTTAAAGTATCTCGAGACAAAAAAAAGGAGAGATTAAGAAATAAAAAAGAAAAAGGAAGAGAAAGATAAAAATAATTTTTCATTAAAAGTTTTAATGATTCAAGTTCTTAATTACAACGTGACTTGCATATTTAAAATGCTAAACGAGAAATTCTTACATACGTTCTCGAGTACTAGGGAAGTTGATATCCTTGTACATAAAACGCACGTCGAATATTTCTTACCGTAAAACGAAAGACTGAAATAAAATGCTTTGCAAATCTCCAAGGAAAAAGGCGCACAGTTTCCTGTACTACCTTTCGAATACTTTCTTTCCCAGCGGACTTAACTTTCAGATGGTGTTTCTTGCCAATCCTGCATGATAAATTCGTTTTTACCGATCGTTGATAAGCACAACCATTATCGCACCGAGAAAACAAGATTTTCTTTTCACAACGCTACGTTAGCATAACACTTTAATGACTTGTTGCAAAAAAATTAGTAAAAAGATCTACGGTTAGTTAGGTAAGGTATGAAAGTTGTTAAAGCCTTCATTTATTACAGAATGCGGGAAAGATCATGTACAATCTAAATTTAAAAAATGAAAAAAAAATAGTTTTTTCCTCATTTACTTTATTAATTTTCTTCAATACTTGTACCTTACTTATTATTTGTAACAACAGTTATTTTACGTTATTTAATTGATTTTTTCATTCCTTTAGAATTAAATGTATTCATTACGAGGTAAATCAAGACTAGAAGAATACCTATACTAATTTCAGTAGAATTTAATTTTTTGTGATAAAATGAATTACTTGTTTCCTGTTTAAAGCAATTACCGCATTTACAGACAGCATTGCTTGTTAACGTGCTTTATTTTACGATCTGTAAATACTCAAAGTAAATCAGAAAATCGATAGCAGACGAGTGAAAATTTGAAGTTTATTGAGAACATAAAATTAGCATAAAATTACTGTTACTTTACGAGAACACTAATATTACTAAAATAGGAGTAAATGTGCGAATCCGTTTGATTGCAATGCAAACGCGAAAGTCCCGTGACAGGCACATTGTAGCAGCAACATAACAAAACAAATGAAATACGAATGAGAGTTCGTATACCTTCATTGTCCATTAACGATTTGCCAATGTACTTGTTAACTGCAATTGTTTCATAGCGATTAAAATTAAATTTTTTATGTTGATACACTCAAACTTTAAAAGACATTCAATAAATTAACTTACGTAAAAAAAAATTGCAAATTAATTTAAAAATAACACATTTAATGCCCATCATTCCATGCGCATTATCCTGAAAGATAATAGGATAAATAAGAAAAAGTTGATCAGTTAAGGTAAAACGTAGAAATTTTCACACAGTAGGGTCTGAGGATGCAGCGCTCTACTTATGATTCTTTCTAAGCAATCGACAAGCAAGTGTATTAGAACGTAAAGTTTACTGCCCTCCAACGTAGACCATCCGCTGGACAATGCTCTCGAAACTTTGTGGCTTCTCATGCGAATTTCTCATAAGCACATTCTAATTCCTAATAAAGTAAACTTACTGCCGCGATTCTGCACATATACGAACATTAATACTCCATTGTAGCCTACACCCTAAAGAGCATTTCATGAATTAAGGAAATAAATCGAGATTACTGAGTAACATTTAATAATTTGCCAGGGCCGTTATACCGCTAGATAAGTTCCCAGGTGGTCGTTTCAAGTTGTGCGACCTTCTGCTACTGCGCTTTAAAAAAATTTTCCACTTGAAATCAATAAAAGTAGTGCATATTGAACGTTGAAATAGCTAGTATAAAAACAATTAATAGCTGAACAGTTAAAAATACTTGAAAGTAAAATCAATTAAGCGCAACTCATACATTAAAATGCAGTCGTAATTTTTTTTGCAACACGCAGAAAAGAAACAACAAGTCAACAACGATCGCAATGAGAGTGTTTTTACTATTGTAAATTTCGATGTTAATGACCCTGTTGACATTGAAATACATCGTAAAAATATTGAATTTAAAATAAAATAGAAGTTATAAGTAGTACGTGAATGTTGTAAAACAAATATTCGGTTAAATCTTTTATGTTATGAACTCTTTGAAACAAGTTTATTTACAAACCTTTTTAAAGTACTATTAGGATTATTGGCAGAATATGATTACAGAAGCAACACGAGGATAATGCAGTTTTCAGTAATTAGAAAAGCATAATTTGTAAGCTTATTTGTCTAATGACAACAAACAATATAAACAAGCAAAATGTCGAAGAAGGATAAGCGGGAAAACATTTTCGCAACTTAAATGCGCATATAATATACAGGAAGAGTTTTGGCTAAGTGCCACTCTGAAATACAAACAAAACCCCGACTAAATTCCGAAAGGTCTAATTTATTCAAGCAATGCTGCCCGAAACCTCGAAAGTTCAAGTATTGTGTGACCTAAACTTGTCAAGAAGGCGCATTTTCAAACAAAAGATTGCGCACCTCAAACCTGTTGACCTAAAATTTAAAGATGCAAATTGTCCACAAATTAATTGCTAAGTGGAGTGCATATGCAAATTGAATTCTATATATATGATACGTGGAATATAGACGAAAAAAAAAGAAAGCTTCTTTTAATTTTCAAGGTATGCATGTAAGATCTCAAGTCCTCTCTGAAAAAACTATGAATTTTCTTAAATAAAATTTGATTTATTTATTTAATATATTCTAAAAAAAATAAATGAATTTGCTATCAAGTTCACTCTATTACTTTAAGAAGGTAATTCTTACGCTGCACCTCGATCCAATAATTTTACACAATTACAAACTTTTCAGCATTAAAAAAAAAAAAACGTAACTCCACAATGCTCTCATTTTTTAATTTTGCAAAGTTACAAGTCGTCAACAGTGTTATAACTAGTAGGAAAAAGAGAGGACCTGGAACTAAACGCCAACAGCAATAACAACGTGCGCAGTGAGTTTTTCACTTGCTAGCGCAGGAATTAACATAGTTAAAGTACTTAGCACGCCCTCGATTAAGCGATTACAAACTCGCGTAAGTCCCTTCTTATCGGATTCACACGAGGCATTAAGGTTTGCTCCGCGGTCGGCCCCCCTATATAATGCAGCTGCGCATTTCCAACAAGCGAGCATAAGAGGCGAGAGGGTAGACGCGGCCGATTACAACCATCCCCGCACGGCGTTGATGCAGGGAGCACACACAGAGAAGGCGAGAAAGAGAAAGAGAGAGAGAGCGAGAGAGATGGCACGGCCAAAACAATCCGTTTCACCTGGGCGCGTTAGAACGGAATCGGGTCCCGGGGTGAATTTCGAAGCTTAGCTTTCTCTCTGTGTTGCCGCGCCATGCAAATTGCCGCTCGACCAGAAGCCCCGTCCTAAGCGCGTGTGTGTGCCCGCGGCGCGCGCTCTTCCTACGGTTTTCATAGAAGCAATTTGCATACTGAACAGACGTCGCATTGTACCGGGAAATTGAACTCCTTCGCCGGGCGAATTACGAGGCCGCGCTTATTATTTCGTTTTATTTTCTTTCTCTCGGTGCACTGCGCCCCGGTCACACTTTTTTTACCCTTTGTATACCATTGTCCGAGCGCGCGTGGGTGTGGGCGACCGTGTCAACAGTCTCCTTGAAAAACGCGGGCGCCGACTCGCTGCTGCAAGTGCGGAGGGTTGAACGGACGTTCGCCAAAGCAGAAGCGGATTGATGGACGGAGCTATGGACACGAGGACTGCGCTGGCTCGTCTGAATTGTTTATTTAGTCCAGCTATTCGCTTCGACGATTTTTACGTTATTATTCAAACTGGGGGTATTGGATCGAGCGTTCGGTATTGTACTCGGGACGTGCTACCCTTTTGTTAATGATTGGGCAGCGGGAATCTTTTATGTTTATTATTAACAATTTACTGAAATGCAGTATACTGTTTCACCCTTCAATTTATTCGTTGCAATTTTGTAGCGGAAGTTAGCTCAACTGATTTAAAATATTTTTGTTTGTTCCCTTCCCCACTTTTTATTTATGAAGAGTCAATAATTAGTTTTGTCTGGTCGTTCAAGTGTTTTATACTTGATTCGTTTAAAAAATAATCGAATCGTCTTAATTCTACAAATAGAGAGGTAAAAAGATATACATATCGAATAAATCGTATTGTGTTAAAGCTCACCTGTTTCACTTTGTCCCTTCGTTGTCGTGCGATGGGATCTTTATCTTCACCTCCTACAGTCTTCGGTAACCTATCCGCTGGCTCGGGTGGCACAGTTTCGTGTATTTCGTTTGATTGACGGATTGAATGAGTCGATGATAAACCACTATTAGAACGCACTTTCGATTCACCAAGCACTTCCGGTTTCTCCAAAGTCTTTTGATTTTGATATTCCTCGTCTATTTTCGCCTGAGGGTCAAAAGAAATAAATCAATCAGTTTGACATTCTTTAATTAAATTACAAGTATGACAGATAAGAATAATTTTACGAGGGCGAGAAGTAATTATACATCAGAAATCAATTACTTGTACGAGCGTGACTAATATAATCATAAGACGATCTAATTAGTACAATGATATCTTAAATTAAACTTCATGCATGATAGCCAAAAATAATTTGATTTGGAGAACTAATTAGTTACTTAATCGTACAACTTTTCACGCGCAAGCACGATTGAAATAAAGTATAATCATCATTCGAATGCGTAATGAGAAAGATTATTATATATCGATTAATATTTTTTATCATAAAATTTTTTTTTCTGAAGGACGGATGAATCATCATCATCAGAAAGAACATTTTCAGAACATTAAGTCACAGAGTTAAAAGTGACGACGAAAGGTAGTTTGGAGCATTAACTTTAGACGTCAACTACCCTCGTTGCGTCAGCACCTATGCCGCCAGGAGGTTGATATGGAAACATATTACGTCTCTCCGGCACTTAAAGACGCGACGGTAACTCATAGTGTGTCAAGTTATTATCAAGTGAGCGAGGTCAGCGCTTTCAAGGGAGCGATCAAACCCGTCAGATATGCCATCGAAGCAACCGCCCGGTAGCCGCGGCCCGCTCGCTAATCTACCGCACACCTATCGCGTGAAGCATCACGTCGGAGAGCCGACTGTGCTCCCGTGTAAACAGGCAGTCACCATATCGAATTCGCGCCGTACCGTGTGAGCTTGCAGATCTCCGATCAAATGTGTGTCCTGTGTTAGGTGTACAGTTTTGACCGTAAAGATAATTACTTTAATTTATCATCGTTATATAGCCAGTAAATTTTACAGATTTGGTTAGCTGATACTGCCTTGTAGAGAAATAAGTTTCTTCTTTTTTAATTCTTGGAAAATTTATTATCCAACCTGCTGATATGAATAAGTACCTATCCTGCGGTAGATAAACACTGTACACGTGTATTTGACGGACTGCGTTGTATCTGGAAAATGTTTATTTTGTATGGAATAGTACAATAATAGTAATAACAGCTTTATTAACCAAGAGATAAGCGTTTGTTATCTTTACAACGGTTTAGTTGATTGAATACAAAGAAAATTTATTATAAAGAAAATTTAAAGAATGTCTTTAATTTGTATTATTTTTTATTTATTTTGTCAATTTAATAAATTGATAAATGAAAAGTAAAGTTAGACATCTGAATTGGCTCACGAATACGACGAAGACTTATTCTAATATTTTTGAACATTCAGAAGTCTAAAACTAAACAAATGTTCCAAATCATTACAATCTAAGAAATTATGCAATATATTAGAAACTAACAAATTATCATAATACAAATGTAATACAAGAGTAATGTAAGCTTTTTTTTTAAAGCTAAAAATTGATTGCTCACTACAAAAGGATCGAGTGTAAGAAAATACGCAACGAAAGTAAGTTAGACAAAAATAAAAGTGAAGTGCATCATAAATAAATGCAGATCTTGAGTACCCTGCTCTCGTACATCTGCGTCAGAGCATCAAGAGGAGATAACAACATGATCCAGTCGTTCGTGCAACCTAACGGTGACTAGAAGCGCGATTCGAAAGTGGCGAAAGGTTGGCGATTCGCGAGCTTTCTCTCCTGCTCACACGCGGCTAACTCCGCTCTAGTGCAAAAAATTAGCGAAAAAAATACGAGCTATTACGACCTGCACTTAGAGCAGTAGATAACGCGTATCGTAGTCTAAGTAAATGTATGTAAAATAAGGCTCTTTTGCATTAAGTTATCCTTATTGTTTTAGGATTCGCAAACTCATTTTCCAGAAAATTTGCAGTGTTTTATGCTAAAGAAGTATTTTGTTCTTTTTAACTGTATTTAATTTACCTAAGTATATAACTACGTTAAGGAATAAAATGAATATAAAATGAAATAATGAAATGAATAAAAATTGAAGGTGCTCATAATTTATATTTTCCTGTACATAAATTTTATTTTATCAAATTAGAAAGCCTTGGCAGTTAATTGGCTAACTGCAACTTTCCAAATTTGAACAAAATAAGAAAATGTTAAATGAAAGTATTATTCTAAGATACTAATTTAAATGTACATTAAAAAAGCAGATCATTCATTGAATTCAAATGACCTACATATGCTTGACAGAGTATTAAAATTAAAGTCAACATTTTGCCACTTAAACTTGAATACTCAACTATATCTTTAACAGTTGGAATGGAAAAAAGACGAGCCACTGGTGCGCAGCCGTTATCTCGCTAGCCTACAACCTAACCTTAACTGAAAGCAGCAAGTCGAACTTGACATTCGTGAGTAAAACACAAACAATAACACACTGCTTCTGTTTGACGCATGATTTTTCCCTCGCGAAAAGATAACATAAAACATCTGTCAACGATGTCGTGCAACTTTCCATTAAATCCATTTTCAATTTCATTAACAGGGGCAGATTGAAAACCAGTTTCTCCACTTTCCTCCCGTGCCAGAAAAAGAGACGGAAACGAAATACACGAGGGCGCACGTCAAGCACGAATAAAAAAAAATCCTACTGCGAGCTAACACGAAATTAAACACCGTCTTCGTGACGATGTCACCTCCTTAAAAAAGAAAAAAAAAAAAAGACACGATGAAAAATTTTAGCGAGCTGCACCATCATCGAAAAAGGAAAAGCGATCCCGTCTATATACGACCTTGCGTCATCTGGCCGCGTGTACACACGCAAGCACATTCTCCAGTCTCGCGCCTCTCTTTCTCCTTATATCCCGGAGAATGGAAACAGGACACGCGAGGGACATCGAGCAGCTGAGCGCAGAATAAAAAAAAAAAAAAAGACGATATGCCCACCTGAAGCTTCTGCTTGTCCTCGATGAGGTGTATGTCCTCGGCCCTCGGATCCTCGTGGTGCACCGGCACCGCGTTCATCCTGTTGGCCGGATTACGCGAGACTTCCTCGTCCTGGGACCTGGGGGGCGGCGGCATCAGCAGCTCCGGTCCGGCCTTCTGCATGCGCTGGTATACTCGGTAGACACCGCCGTTTCCGCGAAAATCCTCCGGCAGGAAGAAGAAGGCGCCGAAGCAGACGATGCCGAAGGTGAGACACACGAGGAGTATGAGGTACTTCTCGCGCGGCCGGAAGGACCGCCGGGCGAACAGCTGGCCCTGCTGGACGCCGCTGACGAAGCGCTGGTAGCTCGGCAGGATGCCGCCCGCGGCCGCCGCCGACGGGCTCGGCGTCATCCTCGCGGCCTGGCTGAGCTCGACGAGTCCAAGGGCACTTCCGGGGCACTCGCGACGGCTGGTCCTTCCAGGGGATCACTCGCGCACTCCGTCACTCGAGGCTGGGGCTGCTGGAACGCGAGGATGGGCGCGCGGGGCACCGCCACCGAGAGGTTATGATCGCCGTTTTGAAAGGGGACGCGCGCGCGCGGTGCAGCCACGGGGGTAGGCTTTTGACAGTAGGTCGCTGCGCGGACTGCGGCAGCTCGGCCGTCGACGGTTCGCGCGCGTCGCCGCTCCCCCAGGAGGAGAGGCTCGGCGAGTTTTATGGAGGTTAGAACGAGCGAGAAGGGGCTACGGGGCCCTGGGGAGAGCGAGAGCGAGAGGGAAGACGAGGAGAGAGGCGAAACACGCTCGGCGTAACACCACGGGCGCACACATCAATCCACATGTATCGCGGGTATACACACACCGACGTCAGGAGCACGCGACAAGCCAAGACTCTCGCACTCTCTCCCTCTGTCTCACACCGGCCGTGTATATACTTTCCTTCAGATGAACTTGTGCCGCTCTAGCCGCACGCACGCCATTTACTTGGTAATAGCTCTGTCTTTATCTGGATCAACCCTCGAGCGATATGTCTGTCCGTGTTGGGGGCCAGCGTTTTTAGAGGGTTCTAGCGACATCTTGCTCGGCTTCGGGGAAGTGGAGGATTCCGAGAATCGCTCAATGGGTGCTGTACAGAGTCGGAGATGCAGCGTATGCACTTTTCTGGTCGCTGGTAAGGTAGATTTCTATTTTATGTACCTGTAATACAAAATTGTTTGTAAATAATTTTACAAATCCAGTTCTGTAATAATTAATACTTTGTTGTTACACTTTTATGAAAGTTGCGCAAACGAGTTGTTCACAATTGATCAAATAAATGAATAAGTTAATATTTCGTGTAACTAATACTGGATGTACAAATTAACGTTAAATTTAAAATTTAAAATTATTACATTAATTATCCAGAGATTTAGCCATAACATTAGTCAATAATAAATCCAGAATATGATCAATGAGGAAGATTCACATACACTCGCCTCGAATTGAAACTCGGAGAACAATTCAAATATTTGCAACGTCGCATGAAAATTTTTGAATTGTTCTCCGAGTTTCAATTCGAGGCGAGTGTACATCCATATTTTCAACGTACTGCGCAAACGCGCTGGTTCTGTTAGCAAAAATAGTAGCAAATTTAAACAGTGCCTTAACATATTTTTATTTATAAAAATCATGTAAATTCAATGCATCGTTGATAAAAAAGAAAATTTTTTGATATGTATAGAATAATGTATAGAAAGTGTTATCAGCACAGAGCTTATCTTCAAAATTGTTATAATTGATATTTTGATTGATAATCAGTAATTTAATCATATTCTGGTCAAGTTATGATTAATTTTTTATTAAGGTGACTACTCTGATATATTGAACTAATTATACACTAGAGGTAGTACGGTCGTTAACAGGAAAAAAATTAAACGCAACAAAAGGAAAGGTAACATACATTTTTAATCGTTACATGGCAAATAGGAGCAGGTATGCAGTTTTCGATTTGACAAGGAATTTAATTGAAGAAATTATTTATAGTTTCATATAACTCTTTATTATTTATAGCCGAAGATAGGGGGAAAGTATTTTTAAAACAAAATACTTGTGCAAAAAAAAATATTAAAACATTAATTTGTACATTATACATACGAAAAAATACATACAATTAACAGATCGCATTCTACGCAGGGAGTATTTAATCTCAATTAAAAGTAACATAAAATAAACTTCACGCTTTTGAGAGATCAGGAATCGTTCGCTCCGCAAGACGTGTACACGTGAGCAATCGATCTAAACATATGCTTTCATTTCTATACACAATTGATAATAAACTAAGGTCGCTAAAGTAATATTTTTATATACCGCAGCTAATATCACAATTCTGGCATCGCATAAAATGTTTTGCTTTTTTTTAAAGATTAACGTTAAAAAAATCGCATTTTTTATTTTGCACGTAAAAAAACTTAACGATATAAACGTTTGATAAAATAATTCGCAGTAACTAATCGGCACAAATAAAAGATCTATCGTACTCGTTTGTACAACATAAGTAGCATCTCCGAAATTATTGATATATTTATATACATCATAAACTAAAAATATGAGCTAACAATTACAAAAATTAACAGTATAATATTGAATTTATAGCTTTCAACGCTGATTGCTTGTTTCAACTACACATCAATTATGCGTGTACTAAGAGTACTAGCGCAAATATCGATGGAATATCAAATGTCTACTTTAATTGATGCACAATGAAGATTTTCGATAATGTAATGTTACATTTACTAATACTTAACTTTTGTACATAATCACTACGCTTTGAGCACTATCGATACTAATACAATCAAGAAGCTCTTGCAATTAAATAAACATTTCAAAGCACGAGATACCTTGTTTTTTTTTTATCGCATCAATATCGAGGCTTAGCCGTAAGATTTATACCGCGCTGATTGCCAAAAATTTTACTAGGTACAAAAAAGGAAGAAATTAAAAATAATAAATAAATATAAAATAAAGTACAAAAAAAATCGAAGAAAAAGAAATTATTTAGTTCTTCGGACGGAAGCGCGACATATAAAAGTCACAGTCAGTACAGTAAACCGCCGGCTCGCAGACCTGCTTCTTACGGCAGAGGTGGCAAGGAGCAATCTTAGGCACACCAGATGCCGGCGATTTTTGTACAGGTGACACATTTTGATTCATCACGGGCGATCCCTTCGCGTTCGCTTGCATCATGTGCATCTGCTGCTGCTGCATTGGCTGCTGCATGGGCTGCTGCATCGGCTTCATCTGCTTGGCCTGCTGCAGGTGCTGGTACGATGGGTACTTCATGTTCATCGGCATCTGACCGTTGGGATAAGTCTGGCCCTGTGGAAGAGCGCTCTGCTGCTGCGGTTGCCTCTGGTCCAGTCTCTGCTGAAGTGCTATCGGAGATCCATTCTGCATCATTTGGGGCTGCTGCTGCTGCTGTTGCTGTTGCTGCATCTGTACCTGTTGCTGTGGCATTTGTTGATGTGGGTAATTGTTGCCTACCGGATTTGGAGGTGGCTGGTACTGCGGAAGCGTCTGCTGTTGTACCCTCTGCTGTGGCGCTGTTTGATAGGCGTGGTTTGGATACGAGTTGTGAGGATGATGGGGAGCTTGTTGAGAGTACTGTGGATGCGGACTTGTTGATTGTCCATTGGTTAATCCGAATTGAGGCTGTTGTTGAACAGTGATGGGGCTACCGTTCTGACTGTGCAACCTTTGATTCATAATGTTCTGCTGCTGCTGCTGCTGGACTGTTATGGGACTCGAGGTTTGACTGTGCAACCTCTGATTAATTATATTTTGCTGTTGCTGCTGCTGTTGCTGTTGCACAGTCATTTGTCTGTTCATTTGGTTGTTTTGTTGTTCCAATTGATAATATGAAGGGTGATTTTTGGGGATAGCATTCTTTTGCTGCATACCGTTTTGAATATACTGATTTTGCATGGGGTAAGGGCTGGCTGGTTTTTGAGTTTGCGGAAGAGTCATGTTTTGATTCCTTGGATGTGCCGTTTGTACTTGCGGGTACATATTTTGATTTTGTTGCATCAATTGCTGCGGTTGAGTAGGGTATCCATTTTGAGTATATCGGATCTGTTGCTGAAGAGACATGGTCATAGGCGTTGGCGTTGTCCTTGCGATAGTGTTTGGGACACCGGTGTACATTTCTCTGCCAACCTCATCACCTTCAGGTCCATAAGATGGGTAGAGCTTTTTATTTTCCTGCAGCATCGCTTCATTCGAATTTTGTCTGTTGAAGGAAGGCTTCGCGTTATCCTGAACTGGATTAACGCTTCGCAAGGCATCTTGGAATGGTGTAGCCGGCATGCTATCAGCTTCACTCTTCAATGGCAGGGTGTGTTGTTGGAATTTCGTGGGGACAGTCATCTCCCTGTTCAATTCAGCCTCTTGTAAACTTCTGATTTCTCGCAATACTTGTGCCGTTTCTGGTTTGTTCATCGCCGAGCGAAGTACCCTTTCGAGAATAGGATTAGGAATGTACGAGTCCTTCTCATCATCTTCGGCCGTCGCAACCAAAACCACTTGATCGCAGAAGGATACGCTCTTCTTTTTACCAATGCGTTTTTTCGTTTTCCTGGGAGCGATATCATCTTCATTCGGTAAAATAGTAGTATTTTGAATAGTGTTTTGCATGGCAACTTCACTGATATCATCCTCTGGGCAATCGATAGGCAAGCCATTTTCGTGCGGTAATGTTAGAGACATCGACAAAATAGCAGCATTCAATCCACTCTCATGTCCATTAGGTAAGTTATTCGTCATGGGAGGAGAAATGTAAGTGTTTTGAGTAGCGGTCATTTCAATACTGGTATTAATATTGGCATCCAAAAATTCCTTTTCAGGTTTATTATTCATGACAACCATGTTATCTGGCACCAACCTCGTAATCTTGGATTCCTCTTGATTCTGAGTATCTTGCATAACAGTGGTTGGAGAGTTCAAGAAACCACGTCCTGGCACCTTAACATCTTCAACCTTCTGCTCGAACTTGGCCGCCATGTCTTTAACAGAGGACATCAAGGTCCTTGGGCAATCTGTCACATCTCGACCATTATCATTCACCAGAGAGTTCATCATGAGATCACTAGTTCTCCTCACAATAGACACAACAGTACCTTGTGGCATGGAGTTTGGCCTGACTTTTGGAATATCTTGCTCCATAGTCTGTTTCTTCGTACGCCTTTCGGCTTGCTTAGCCTGCAATTCCCTCAGCCAAGTTTCGTTTTGAGCCTTTTCCGTTTCTTCCACTCTCTGAGATTCTCGCTTTTGTTTCTCCGCTGCTTCTGATGCAAGCATCTGTTCTCTCTTCAGTTTTAATTGGGCTAGAAGACTCGTGATTTGCTGAGATTCAAATTGCTGTTGGGTTTGCGGTTGCGAGTGCTGCTGCTGCAGAGAGCTGATATTCTCGTTGACTTGTGGTTGGTTAGTATCTTCAATCGGTGGCGGTGGCGGTGGGAAGTCTTCGCTGGGTTGTCGCGAATGCGAAACTGGTGGTACTATCGGGTACGGTGGAGGTGGGAATTCCTCGCTGGGTTGTCTCGAGTGAGATACATTTCCATTTTCTGGATAAGGTGGGAGTGTTTCGGTGTTAGTGAGTTGCTTCACCGGACTCTGCTCGCTGTGAACATCGGCGCGTGTTACAACGAACGTTGGCTCGTAAAGAATTCCGTTAGCGTATTGAACGACGTCGTCTTGAATTCGAGGTTTGCTATTATAATTATTTTGTGGCATCTGCGTAGAATTCTTATTTTGATCTAAGCTATAGGAGGATACGAAAGGTAATGAGTGAGGCTCTGAGGAATAATCTGCGTAATTCGTTTGGCGATTCGCTTGCATCGGATGATTGGCACTCGTGTGGCTCCAGTATGCATTGTTCTGTAAAATAGAAAAAAAAAAATTAAATTATACAACTGTAGAATTTAAAGCTACATTCAATAATTTCTTAATGATCAATAATCGATGACTAACCTCAGCCTGTGATTGATTGGCGAGACCATGATCGTTGGGAAGTGGGTAGAGAGATTTCTCCGCCTGTTGCTCGCTGCTGCGCACTTCGCTCGACGACTTAGACTTGCTAAGCTGAGAAGTTGTCCTGAGCGGCGGTGGTGGAGGAACCTTTGCCACGGCGAGCACCTTGCCGGCGCTGCCATGGAAGCTCTTCCTCATCAAGCGACTTCTCTCCAAGTTCGGATTACCCGAGCCTCCACTACCACTGCTGTTGCCTGCGAATTCCAAGTGACCCTCCGATAAGTAGCCGCTGAGGGTGGCCGAAATGTCGTTGCCCTTAAGTCCAACGCTCGAGTCGTCGACAGACTGCTTCGGCAGCGTGTTGCTGGAAGTCTCGGAAGTCGGATTTGCCTGGCCGTCCTGTCCCTCGCGCAGGTCCGGCATACTGCGGTTCTTCCTTTTGATCAGACCTCCCATCAATAACTTCCGGCGGATCTTATGTTGCTTCTTGCCTTGCTTTTGGTCGTTCGGCGAGGCGTTGGCTTGTTGATTTTTCGACACTTCGATCACTTCCTTGGGCTTTTCGGTCTTGGAAGACTTGGAGAACGACTTCGACGGCGCAATGGAGAACTCCTTCGACACGTTCTTGTTACGCTCCTCGCTTCGGGCTCGTTTTTTGTCCTTCTTGTCCTCCTCACAACGCCTGGAGCGTCCGAACAAACCTGTCCTCTGCGATGGTCGGTCGTACAACATGTACTCCTCATCCTCGATAACGTTCACCGTGGATACTTTACTCCTCAGAGTCTTCTTTTTCGGAAGCGTCGCATAAATCTCGATACTCTTGGCAGCGGGTTTGTCCACTACTGAAGGTGTGTTCACCAACAGTTCTCGGCTATTTTGCCGCGAGTGGTTTCCCTTATCTCTGGAACTCTGCCGCGAGTGTTGCCCAGACTTGCTGTTCTCGCGTGAGTGTCTGTTTTCCATTTTTTCTGCAATAAAAATAAATTATGTTATATATTCGTACAACACAAAAATTGCTAAAAACATTAAATTGACAAAATAATTCGGCGATATTTACCTTCTTTTTCGCCGTTCGCAATGGCCTGTTCCTGTTTAATCTTCTTCTGCAAGTAGCTCATTCTCATGACGCAGAAATTGTGTTTCTTCTGTGCCAGGTCGATAGTGTTCGAATTGCTATACGGCACATTCATAGCCTCTCTAGCTTTGCTGCTGGCGGCGGTGCAGAGGGCGACTGCTCTGGTGAGGTCACCCGCTTTTTCAGCCGCCTGCGCTTTTCCCATGAGAGCGTCTGTCTCTTGCCACAACCGCTCGCAATCGTCGCTCGATATCTGCTGGTAGCCTTCTGGTATTTGCGCAAGCTGCAAACAATCGTCAAATTGAAATCACCACTTGACTCACGCTCACTAGTTATTTTCTAAATTTTTAATATTAAAAAAGTCGAACTCTACTACGTTTAGAAAGAACCTGTCGTTTTCTTCACAAAAGGCAGTTTTATTTACGCCTCTAAAAGCTTAAAATTTAGCAAATAAAAGAAACTTACCTGTAAATTGTGCTTGAGACCCTGCTGAAGTGGAAGACTGTCAGTAGAAGACAGGGAGTACGAGTCGTAGCCGGCGTCGTAGTGGCCGCTGCTGCTGCTGGACAGTTCGCCGGACTTGCTGGTGGGGCTTTTGGGTATGCCGGTGTTCTTCTGCATTTTGTTTACGATGTACAGATAAGGATTGTCCATCGTGGTGGATGAGCTCGAGGAGGCGCTGTTACGGTCACCGGACCAGTTGCCTGAGTCCCGCCTACGTGGCACGTTCAGGTGCTCCGGTATGTTGATGCCGTCCTGCGGCGCCGAGCCTGCGCTCAGACTACGCGTCAGCTGAATCTGCTTCTTCTGCTGGTGCATCACGCTCTCCACTGTTCGTCTGCTTATGTACTTGGACTCAACATCGCCGTCTACTGCGTCGGTACCCTTAAAAATTAAAAAAAAAAACATTAAAACTTTCAGTTTTTTTCGTAGGGCGCACCATTAAAATTTAAAATTATGTTCAACTGAAAAATCTAATTAAAGTTCGATTAGATTAATTTTTATTCGAATCGATTTTTTTTTTTTTAATTCTTTTAAATTAGTCTACAAACGGTTTGATGATGAATGGTGCAACAAAGTGCCTGTGACGATTGAATTTAGTTTTTTTTTTTTTTTTTTAAAAAAAGAAGTGTACGTACCTGATTGCCGAATATGTTGTTCTGAATGTCCGTGAGATTCTGATAATCCCCGTAAATCCGCCTCTGCGTGTAGATGTGCGGTGGGCTGTCGGGGTTTGGCGTGATGGCTCGCCTCGCAGTGTTACTGTTCATAGCAGGTTTCTCGGGACTGGGCGTAATCGACCTCCTCACGTTGTTGCTACCAGGACCCGGTTTAGTCGGGCTCTTGAGCGCTCCGCCGTTCATGAAGGGCGTGATGATCTTGGGCGCGTTTTCGGTGTTGACCGGCGTGCCGCAGGGCGTCGCGTACAGCAGCAGCAGCGGCTGATACCGTCCCCTCCGGCACTTGTCTACCACCTGCTCCCAGCGCGGTCCGATCTCCTTGACGGTCGCGTCGTCGAAGTAGATCCAGACCTTGAGCTTCGTGTGGAAGAAGAAGGTCGAGTAGTGCTTGCCGTAGTAGGTGACGACGCCCACGAGGTTGTGCACCGTGGAGGCGCCCCAGCGCGCGTCCACTACGCTGTGAAAGACGTCGCTTAGCCTCAGCGACGTGCCCACCGTGGCGAACACGTCCATTATGTGCTCCAGCGAGGGACGCTCGCTGTCCCAGACTACACCCACCGACACTATCTCCGGTCGGTTCATTAGAGTTCGGCAGATCTGGATCTTTGCGCCGCATGAACTCTGCATTGATTTAAGAAAAATAAAAGATTATAAACAATCTGCACTTTTCTGGTGAACTATCATAGAAATCCGCTTAAATAATTTTAAGTAGACACTGTCTTTATAAAGTCGCTCTAAATATGGATAAGTGAAATTTACTTCGAACAAGTGAATATATACTACGTGATAAGACTTCCACATATTGAATAAGTGAAAGACTTATCACGTGTAATAAGTGTATAATCACCTATTCGAAGTAAATTTCACTTATTCATATTTGAAGATATTAGCTTCGTTTAATTTAAGTAAAATGTATCATAGAAAACAAATGCAGAATTTAAAAAAAAAATAGAACTAGGATATGCGTTTTTTAATTACTTTCAAATAGATCAACTCATTTTCAATAAGGATATACCTATGGGGCTCTGAGATTTAGTTGTTATTACGTGAGTAGTTCGCGCTTTTGAGCGAGCGGGAGATTTATTATGTAAAACGTAGGTGAATGTGCGCGCATTTCGTGGGATGTTGGGTAACGAATTTCACGAGGAAAAGGTGGCGCGCTATGCTTATCCGCGTTTATCTTGGAAGCATCAACTTACCGGACAGTCGCGGATGTCTCCCATTCCGCCGGCCCGTCGCAGGAGCTGACCAAACAGATCCGGGCTGCTGCGCGCCGCTGGCAAAGTTTGCCGCGCCTGCGACGTCAGCGCTGACGCCGACACGTAGTGAACCATCTGGAAGGAGAAAATTAATTATTTATTATTTATGTTATATTTATTTTAATCTGTAATTCAACGACGTACTGTACGTCAAAATAGCCTTAAAAGAAAAAAAAAAACGCTCGATCGTCGGACCCTTAAAACGAGCCGAACTACTTTGCATGTTGCAACAACACATTGTAGCCTGCAACAATGCATGCCGCGCTCGTAAAGGCGCCTACAATTGGCGGGAATTAATTTTCTTTGTTCTATCCGCGCGCGATTCGAAAGGAAAGCACCACGAACCACTAAAAAAAGGTGCACATTCGGAGAGAAACAAATCCGGACTTGAGCGACGCGCGCATCGTAAACGAATCCGGTAAACCCGATGTTCGGTACGAATGGCAAGAGGCGTGTACACTTTAGGTAGAAAAAAAAAACACAAACTACGCTGGAGAGGAAAAAAAAAATGCAAAGTAGCCCGGCGGTAGCGCGGGGCGAGCTCCTTAACAAGCAGTTTGAGCGGAAAAGGCGATATCTTTGTTTCGAGCTCTCCCACGCAATTTTCCCCCCGTGTGTGGAGAAAAAAAGCCATCGGCCGTGACCGCGCGCTCGCCCAGATATCGCCGGTTTTCGCCGCACCCACCCGCGGGTGGTATCGCGGGCTCCGCGGACTACGCCCATGTATCAGGCCGAGCGATCGCTCTACACATGGCAATGACTCGGCCGCTCGCCGGGGGCCTTTATCTCGCGGCTCGGCTCTTTTTGTCCCGCGGAAAACGCCGGGAAAATTACCAGACGCCTTTCGTCATGTTCGCCCAGCCTTTATGGGGCTCTACCCTAGATTTACGGCTTTTTATCAATCGTCGGCTTACATATCGTAACGCGGGCGACCCTTTTTTTTGCGCGGCTTTATTAACTGTTATACGGATAGCGGGCGTACGTGATGGACGAAACTGACCAGCGGCAACCACTTGGGTGGAGCGTTATAAAATTGGTCGGATCTTGAATTTTCGAAAGGAACTAGCTTAGAAGCGTTTGACTTTTTTTTTCCTATGGAATTCATCGAGATTAAAGTATAATCGGATTAAGCGTGGCCTTTTTATTACTTTTTTTTTTTCGAAATTTAAAATTATGCAACTCTTCGCCATAGATATCTGCCTGATCCTCGACACTGTATAATGAAATATTACTGAATGATCTCAGAGGTTGAATTTTTATTAAGAAAAATTAACATTTTAATTTATAGGTAATAAAAAAAAACAATATATATATTAAAAACCGCGTAAACTTTCAAAATAAAGATTCTATTACACAATCCCGTACATAAATTATACAAAATTAAAATCTTAATGTATTTTTTTTTAAAAAAAAAGCTTCAATTCGCGCACGCAGTTGTCGACGTCCAGGTGTTCCCGGTCGAATATAAACACACCGTACAAGAGGTCTCATTTGCGGCGCCGGTTTTCGCGGCCGCGCGTCCGCGCCCCCAAGCGAATCGCACCGGCCGCGTTTCCCACGTCCATCGTCTCGGCGCGGCAATAAGTAATGCTCGCTCGCGCGCGCAGGCACCCCGAAGGAATCGCCCTCGCGAAGGTCGCATCACCTGCGCGCTTTCCCGAAGGCGTCGTGAGCGCGCACAAAGCTCTCTCCCCTCTCCTCCCGCCACTCTTCCTTCGTTCGTCCCTTTTTCCTTCTTCGGCCCTCGAGTGAGGAGTTTTATGACGTTTCAGGTAAAACGCGGCCCCCGGCGCACGTATACCTGCGCCCAGCGAGGAAGAAAAGAGCGCGGACGTGGGAAAAGTAGGTGCAAGGTGCACGCGTCTTTCTTGAGCGTCTGCACGAGTCTCCCGTGCACGTGCATCGTTTGTTCGGTCAGTGGCGCGTCTTTTTCGGGGCTATGGGAAAGACGCGGGACGTGAGTTTTCCACGTGGGTTACTCGGTGAACTGGAGACGCTGCAGATGGTCAAGCAGTGGGAAAGATATGGATCCGTCTTTTCTTCGACTTTTGTAATTAAATTATCGACAGTGTATAAGGCCGAGGGAAGCGTGGGATGCACATCTGGCTTTTTCAAAGCGATCGATTAATAATCAAATCTTTTATTTCCTTAATATGTGTAGGCATTTATTTATTTTTTTTTTTTTCGTAGATTGGAACGGCTCGATTACGTGTGATTAATATTGTGCGAGGATTAAAGGAGCAAACCACTTGCGTAAACTTCATCGCTTCAATACATTTTTTTTTTTGTTTTTTGTATCGACTAAGATTCGTCTTTATTCCAAGAGAATTTTATAAAGAACGAATCGATATAATGTAATGCGAGAAGAAATTTTATAATACTTCTTATGTAAGTTGCGCAGCAACGGTCTAAGTGTTACGTTTAGCTGCTTGAGTAATGTGCGTGAATTAGATTAGCGAAGACAAACCTGCGTGAAGGGAAGAGGTTCGGAAGTGGCACCGCAAACTCCGCAAACGCTTTGTTCGACGAGGGTCATGGCAAACTTTTGGTGAGGCACACAGTGCCGAGCGCTGCACATGTCCTCCGCCTCGCCGCTCGCGATGTGAAGATGGATGCGCAGCAGTATGTTCTCCTGCAACACAAACGACAAGTGCTGACTGTCAATTTTAAAGTTACTTTTTCCCTAAATGAAGAGCAAATTGCAAACTTCTTGTATCCACTTCAATTAAGTTTTATTAAAAAAAAGAAAAAGAAAAGAAAAGAAACTAACTTCGTTGAACATTTAAATCAGATTAAAAAGATTCAAAGAGATCAGAAGACTAAGAAAAGCTCCTTATAATTTTTATTTGAAAAATTTTAATTCTCGAAAAATCAAAGCTCAAATATGAATCTAGATTTCAATTATTATTTTGCAAAACTAAAAATAGAAGGTAGTTAGTTTAAAAAAAATACTGAAAAAATAAAATCCTATTAGAAAGCTTAATTTATTCATGCAAGCAAATCTCATTAACGAGCTATTAATTGCTGCACAAAAGAAGGTAAAGAGGGCAACCGTTCCATTCGCGCAGCTCGCGATGGCAGGAGCGGTGCTCTCTCGAGCCCCGAGACAAAGGGTTGCAAGGAGCGCCCGGCGAGCAGAGCGAGAAACTTACGAAGCATTCCGCGGCGTCGTCCATAAATCCAAGCTGAAATCTCTGCTGGTCGAGGAAGCTCTCGGCGAGCGCCCGTCGCAGCGCATCTGGCGGCAGCGCGCTCTCCTGCGAGAACTGCAGCTGAGAGAACAGGTCCTGAAACACACGACAAAAGCGTTCTTTTAATACCGATTATCCCTTCTCTTTATTTTTTTTTCTCCTCTTTAGTTTGAATCCTCCATTATTCGGCTCTTTCGCAGCCCCCGTGGAGGGTCCGTCTCGCAAAAACGCCATTCAGCTCGGGGGCTCCCCCGCGCGTTTCGCGTGACGCTAAGGAGACACGCCGACGCACCAGGGCGCATTGTCGTGAGAGACGGAAGCCCGACGAATTTTCGGCTGTATGGACGCGTCGTTTTATTCGCCGCTTCCGCCCCTCGGGGGTACTCTCCCCGAGGCTCTTTCTTCTGTATAATCATCGTTTCTTTTTTTTTTGCAAAACTTCGATGCGTAATGATTTGTTTGCCCGAGGAGTGAAGGAGCGAGCGAGAGTCTGAGCGAGGGATTGCGCAATGGTCTAAGAATAGCTTTCTACTCCAGACGGATCAGACCGAGTGTGCTTAATTCATTTATGAGGTCGTCACAATAGTTTATTGTGTAAAGAAAGCGCCTCTAGCCTCGCGAGTAAATAAACTCTTGGGGATATTTAAATATTAAAATCGGCCTCTGTGTTTGTCGCTTCGTAACGAGGGATAAAAATATTAAACGCGGACCTTTGTGGATGAAAAATTCCATGCGAGCCGAGCCCCGAAGACGGCGTGACTCCGAAAAATTCACCGACTCCATTCTTCTCCTCTTTAGTTCGGTCGACGATCGAAGGGATCGGCGCACGCTACATCCGAGATAAAAAAAAAAAGAAGAGGAGAGAAGAAACTCGACGTTGAGCATCGATCGGCGGGCGATCGGAGACGTTACAGAAGTGTCGCGTCACGAGCATTCGACGCGTCCACAACGAGGTGTATCGAGTTCGTCGGCGATCCTGCATCTTACGTACGCATAATACACACTCGCGGCGCTCGTCAGCCTTGTACGAAATTCTCGGATTCTTGCGTAAACGGCGGTCGAAAGAAATTTACGAGCCGGCCGCATACTTTTACACGCGCAGTAGCCTCCGCGATACTTTTTTCCTACGCCGCAGGATCATCGTCGTTAATTTTTATACCCGACTCGTTGCACACGCGGACTCATCGATTTTCCCGAGTAATTATCGTTCGAGTTTAAGTGCTCGCGCACGCTTCCAGCGAGGACGATCGCCGACTAAAAGTATTAAGCGCAGCCCCGACGCGGATTGATTTCCATCCTCGAGAAGTGAAAAGCCGCCGTTGCGAGTTGCAGCCGGGCACGTCGAGGAGAGTAAAAAAAAAAAAAAGGACATTGCTTCACGCGCGTCGCGTTAAAACGAAATCCCGTTGCAGAGCGATCTTTACCACGTTCTCTCCGTCGCTCACGAAATTCTTCATCTTTGTTCCCTTTGGCCTAAGCAGCTCCGTGACCTCGACAAAGAAAACACTCGTCGCGAGAAATCGAATTTTTCTCGGCTTCCCAGTAATCACTCCCCCGGTGAAATTCAATGGGCGCGTTTTACCGGTGAGGAAGGAAGGAAGGAAGGAGATCGAATGCCGGCGCGCGTTTTAGATCGGCCCTTCGGTCGCGGGGCCGTCGATTTATGTGCCGCGGGCGCGTTTCGCAAGTGGCGCAGCTGCGTGCAGTGTATATACCGCGGCCGATCGAGGCGGCGATTTCCTCACGCGGAGCGGTTATAGTAGTGTCGCGCGCGCTCCCTTTCCTCCGAGCGATTTAACGAGGCCTCGGAGACGCGCGCCTGGTCGACATCGCTGGAAATCCACCGCTCGTGTTCGCTCCATACCCGGCGATCTTATCTGATGGTACCCCCTCGCTTCATTGTATTAAGAATGATGCGCTCTCGTAGATTTTGTTTCTTCAGCGGAATACCGCGAGGTGAGTGACAAAAAAAGCAGGGAAAGGTATAACTTTGTCGAATGATAAAAAAAAAAGTTTGATTCGAAAATATATATAGCTTTCACTTTAGAAATGAAGGTGAAAAAGAATAGAGAGAGAGAGGGGGGAAAAACGCTAAATTTAAATATTGACTTTGCGCTCGTGCATAGTGTACGCTTTCAGAGCTGAACTCAATATCTCAACTTCTTTTTTTTTTTTTTTTTTTTTTGTATTATAATACATTCGAGCTAAAGGCTGGCTGGCGATTTTATTTTACTTTTTCATTCCATTCATCGCGCGATCGCATTTTACGAAACTTTATAAATTAACAGGATACTACTTCATCTCCGGTGGCAGTTCGACAGAAAGTCACCCGAGATTCGGTAGTACGATATTCGTATAGTACACGCGACTCCTCCGGTCGTGACTTATAGCGTCGTCAGCGTTTCGCCGGTGCCCGCGCAAGCGCATTTGCCTGCGAAACCTATACGGCACGTGTTTGTGTCTACGCGCTTGTGTGTGTGTGTGTGTGTGTCTGTAAATTTGCAGTGCACAAAAGCGCGCGTGCCCGCGGAATGGAAAACGTCTCTGTTGCAACAACGTTTTGCGCTGCTCCAATTCCAGATTGGCCTCTGCGGCTCGCGGTCCACACTCGCACACATCTGCAACACACACTCACACGTGTGCTCCAGTACAAAGGAGAGTGAACGTATATTACCCGACGAGTTTCGCCGGTGATCCCCCGCTCCTCCGACGGACTACTTTCTACAGAGTCCCTTTGGGGTCTCGAGGATGCGACGCTGATCGATGCCAAGCCGATCGAGGCTCGCTAAAGCGCGCATTGGATAACCCGCGCGGTAATTCATATACAGCCAGTTTAATCCATCTCCAGAGTTGTATTAAGAAATTGATTAATAACGGACTCGGACTTGCGCAATCATTGAAATGCCGGCGCGTCGCGATCGAACGCGGCGAGGACTACAATGTGCCTCGCTTCCGGGGTGAAGCGAATTTTTCCGCTTTCGCCGAAGCCGAGCTTATAAAATGAGTCCCGCGGCGGACTTCCCGGCGTCGTGTCATAATGCACGTCGCGTGCCTTGTACATTCCACTTTGTGCGGTGCCGACGTCGCCAGCCTTCTCCCCCCCGCGCCGCTAAAGGAACTCGAGAAGACGTCGATTATCCCCGAGGAAAGGCGTGTGCTAGCAGGGAGGAAGAATCGCTTTTTGCGCCTTATCGGGGAAATTATCGATATCCGATCGGCAGTACCGATCGTCTGGATGCTGGGGGGCGTTTTTCTCGCGGCCGATCGAGAGTCTCTTTTGGTATCTTCTGTACATATACAAGGATACGGTCGGCGATGATTGTCGCGCGGAAAATCGCTGGGTGACGACGACGTTTCGACAATGGGGGACTGACGCAAGAACGTCGAGGCGCGATCGTGCGCAGTCCGACACGGTGAAATTCGACCGAAGGTTCACGATATTCGCGAGTGATCCAACCTCGCTTGCGAGTACCATTTTCTAAAGCCTACTGTAACGTTTTAGAAAGTGTAACCTTCTGCTGGACGTGATTAATCAATTATAGAGGGGAGATAATGCGGTGTACTATGCGGTAGCTTCGATGGAAAATTAATGGGATCTATATGTAGTTTTCGTAAGACACACTTATATTTCGGTCGAGCATTGGGACACGCACGTAAGTTGGACTTGCGCAGCCCATTAAAAACGCACAAGAGGACTCGAAGGTGAAGTACGGACTGTGACGAGAATGGTTCGAGAGCGACTTGTACACATAAAGGTCGCCTATCGCTCGAAATCGTCGATCATTATCGTCGAGTGATGATGTATGAAATTTTCAACGCTTTCCATCACTCGCTCTTTGCATTTTTTACGTAACAACTGCTCAAAAAAAAAAAAACAAAGCTCCAGTCCTTATTTTATACATTTGAGCTTGAGGAATCCCACCGAATTAACAGTAAAGCCTACCAAAGTACTTAAATCCCCTTACAATCTATAAATCGACACCAAAAGTGATTGTATTTCCAATCGAGTAGCAGGCGTCGATACGTCGAATGCACGGGCGATCGTCGCAGATAAGCGCGTAGTCGCCGCGAGTTGCATATTCATCAAAACGTGCTCGCGCTCGGGCGCGCGTACACACCGAGGAAAGTAAAAAAGCAAGAATCGAGAAACAAAAGAAGGGAAGGTGCACGCTGCATCGAGCGCAGGAGATCGAGTAAGAAAGGGAGAAAGAGACGGAGAGCGAGCGAGTAAGAGACAGAGAGAGAGAGAGAGAGATAGAGACAGAACGGTGGGGGTGAACGCTCGTACTTTTTTCAATTCGCTCAAGTAGTCGCCGCTGACTCCGGCGGGCGAGTCGAGCTCCCTCTCCATGCCGCTGTCGTTCTCCTCCTCCTCGGCGTCTTGGAGTCGCTGGCACTGCAGCTGCGGCCGCGTCTGCTCCTCCCGCGGCTGCTGCGGCGGCTGCGCCTGCGCCTCCTGGCGCACCTTTATCCACTTGAGCATGCTGCCTGATATGCGAACTCGGCGCGTATCTCTCGCTCACGTATAACGGCCCGGCGACATCGCGCACTCGGCAGATAAGCACTGGTTAGAGCAGCGGCCAGCTCCTCCTCCCCCCGCGGCCAGATAAGGGGCGCGGTGAAAGGCCCTTGACCGCGATCGGACGCGCACTGTCGCTGACCCCGATGCAGCCTCCGGGAGTCACTGGCGCGACACGCACGAGATATCACTGCACTTGCGCTCGGCACTCTCCCCGCACTGGGCACACTGCACTCGCCGCGGAAAATCGGCCGGCGCTCACGTAGCGCATGGTGGGCGCGCGAGCGTAGTCGGGCGTCAACTGAAAATCCCCGTGGCTCCGCAACGGCACGTCCGTCCCCCTGGCTAACTTGGGCCCGTATAATGTGTACCTGCGCGGCGGCGGCGGCGGCAGCGGCCAGCAGCCAGGAGCCTCTATACCTGCGAGAGAGCCGAGCGCCGAGAGCGAGCCGGAGCCGCCCCCACCCGCTCGCTCCGAACGCTCTTCTTTCTCTTTCGCTCGCTCGCTCTCAGGTATAAGTCACCGGGACCCCTCTACCTGCGCTCGCTCGCACACACACACACGTATGCACTCACACAGGCGTGTACACTTACACACAGGTGTTGTGGGGAGTCGTGTGTAGAGGAGCGCGCGCGGACACATGGAGATTCTCGATCTCGCTCGCTCGAACGCTCGCCTCTATCCTGCTGAGCGAGCGTGTGTGGCGGTGACGTCAGCGCGCAGTCCTCTCGGAGCGGCGTACCTTCACCAGGGCTCACGGATCTTAGAGGCTGCTCGCGGGCCCCGAGTACGAGGGACGCGATCACGTGTCTAGCGTGATTCACAAAGGGCCTTTAGAGCTTCGGTGTGTACGTAGAATCCCTTTTCTGCCAGTTGTAGTCCCTCGAAAATCGGTCGATCGTTCTCGCGGACTCGGTATATGGAGGAGGAAAGGGAGGAATTACGTAAGGGGATCAAGCTGTTGGCAAAAGCGAGAGAAAAAGAGAGCAAGCGTTACGTCGCGAACAGTGACTAATGCACTCCGAGAAATTTTGCAATTTTCCGCGAGCAGGATGCACCAAAGCTCCCTGACTTTCCCTTGGTCGCTTACCGATCATCGACCGATCGTTAACTCTCAATACGATAATAAATAAAATTCACGATTACTCGCTTATCCTACATTACGACAGAAGCCGTTTGCTTACTTAAAATGTGGACGACTTTTAATTAACGTTAAATAAGCGATGAATTTTAATCGTTTGATTTTTATAGATAGAGCGCTACAATTTAATTTCCAGAGAAACTTTTACAAGTGGCCTTTAGCGAGCTTCTGCGACATACTAAAAAACTATTTTGAAACGCCGAGAAGTCGACAGCGCGGGCCATTCGATATTTTTCCACTCGAGCGGCCGGCTCGTCGTAATTGGATTAAGCGCTCGATTCGCGAGAGGCACATATTGATTAATGTGCAAGTGCATAATACGCGAAAAGAATGCGCGGCGAGAAACAAGTGGCGAAGTGTGTGGAAGCGGCGGGCGCGCGCACGTGTGTACAAGCCTTTTTTAAATTCTGCGAGTTAAAGCAGCCATATAACACGGGCGCGCAGCTGTTATAACTGCAGCCATGTAAATATCTCGTTACGGATACCTCGCGCGCCCACTCGACATTAAAAACGAGGGAGAGAGACAGAGTGAAAAAAGCGAGAGAAAAAAAAACTAATCGCGCGGGGAGCCCGCTAAAATAGAGCGCGCCCCGGCCGTAAATTCGCCTGTCAAACGTACGCATATATCTTCATGAGCGTAAGACAATGAGCGAGACCGGGGGATCGGACCTTCGCGCTCAGTGGATTTCTCCAGTGGTGTGTATATGAGCAAAGCGAAATTCGAAGCTGCGGAGTAAAAATTATTAGACTGACAAGGAGAGTGTCTCACCTCCGGGTCGCGGATTTGGATGAAACTTTGGGAATTGTTTTCTAGTGTCGAATAA
>JAWWEN010000024.1:93229-202993 GCA_035582955.1 Sycophila texana | reverse complement strand
GCTTTAATTAATATTTACTTGTTTCAACCAAAATTTATTTGTTTCAATCAAATGTTAATTGAAACAACTAACCATTGTTTTCGATTACTTACTTTTTTTTTTCAGTGTATAATAGCATAACAATCGTTTAATGAAAAACTATTACATTTTCACTAAAAATTAATAAAAAGAGGGGAAGCCCAGGATTGTTGTGCGGGAAAAATGTAAAAAGATTATGTATCTATACATGGAAATAATGAACTACTGCTACTACTAGTAGTAGAAAGAGAGTTCCACTACTTAGAGATTCATGGAAAATTTTCAGACAATTTTTCACTACCTAATTCAATTTTAAATGGCACAGTCAACCCCGAGGCACGCGCGCCTCCTCCTTCGCATTTTTTCACTATATACCTATACTCTTCGCATAATCGAAAGTCCCCCGAGCGCCAGTTGTCCTTCTGGCCCACTAAATCTTGGGCGCGTGATCACCACGTCGGCTCGGCTTTCGGGGGAAAGCTCGAAAATCGAGATCCCGGCGCACGTGCTCAGCCGGCTATCCTCCTCTGCACGTCATGTGCGCGGCCAGCAGCTGCGCGAGCGGGCTGGACGCGCGCGTGGCACGCGCCGTGCACCGTACGGCGGAGCTGCATCTCGAAGAGGCCCGAGTGTACTAATTTTTTTCCCTTTCGCAGCGCGTCGAGGGGCTCGCGAGGACAGGCGGCATCGGGTCAGGTGTGAAACGACCATCGCAGCTGCCGAGGCGACGCGTGCCCTCGTCAATCTCGCGGTAATTGGCCGCAGGAGGAGGAACAACCTCTTAGTGGCCTGCTTTTTTCACAGGTAAATCGGTCATTTCACTTTCGATGTTGATTTGGGGGTAATTTGAGTGTATACAACTGCCGTATAGTACAATATACGCGTAGAGAAATTTTATTCGTGTATTTATTTATTTATTTATTTTTAACACTATTGAAGTAAAAGACTATAGTATATATCGTTACGACTTTGAATAAATAATAATGAAGAAGTCTAATACTTAAGTATCATTAGTGGTCACTTCCGTAGAAAATAGAATTTATTCAATCTTAATTAGCCAGCACATCCAATAATTTACGGTCCAATTCAAAGCCGAGAGAAAAGAAGCGCCATTAAAAATTATAATTTTGAATAACGCGATAAATTGAGACTGACGCTAATAGTCACAATGACTACATAAACAACGCGGCGCGCATACTAAACGAAGAAATTCATTAAACACAATCAATTCGAGCACTGCCTTGTAGAAGCGCTTATAAGCGCGGCATAATGTGTGCACACACACCGACGCGTCGGTCACTCGAAACGCTGCTCGTCGAGATTTTAGGCAAACGAAGCGAATTAAAGCGCGCGTGGGTGCGGAAATGTATAGGTGAGCCGAGCGGCGCACTCGAGCCGTTGGGAAACGAGTGCGCGCTCTGCGGATATATAAGTGTATATATACCGCGAGCCAATCGCGGAGTGCCATCGAGAGTCGCGCACTTCCGCTCCCGGCGCCGGGAGGCTTCTTGCGTTGGCGACGCCGGCGCTCGATTGTACTTGAGCCAACGGCCGAAACCAGCGCGCTCTTCGATGGAAAAGTCGGGGACGCCCACGCATGAGTGCAGTGGCCACGTGGGCGCGAAAAAAGGGAGCGGCGAAGGAAGTGGTCGTTTTTTTTTTTTGTATTTCTTCTTTTTCAAACCGACCGTTGCGTAAAGTCGGAGCGTGCGCGGAGTATGCTTTTAGCGTCTTTGCTGTGACGTGACGAAAGCGACGGTTACTTCGCGCTGGACGCGCGGGAAGTACAGAGGGCTCTTCGGGTAATTTCGGAGAGCATCTGTCAGTTTGATTGATGAGCGGGTTTTGGACGATTACGGTACAAACGCTCGGTGCGTTGCGGTGTTTTGATTTTAAACGAAAAAGAAGTTGTCCGGGTTGGAGTACTTAGTCTGCGCATAAATGTCTTGCGTTAGCGTTTTGTGCATACTGCGCTACTGTACAATGAATGAAAATGTATACGTCTATTTCTGAAGTCATTAGTAATTAATACTTATTATTATCTACAGCTGAAAGTATTGTATAAACAGATTGATAAATCATTGAGTTTTTTTTTAAACTTCACTTTTTCAAAATCTGTTCGTATCATTTTGCGAATACAATTATGCGAAATAAGAAAAATTAAATATTTCGGTGAACCTTTTTGCATCAACATTGATAGGGATATCTTTTTAGTATATCTCCGTAGAAGTAATTAGAAAAGAATACTCATTTAAGTAATTAAATTGACTAATTAGTCTAAGCCGTCATCTCTTATACAAGATCACGAGTGTTGATTAAAAATATTAAATATCATTCAGTAATTCTGAATTACACTGAGAAAAAAGTTTAGTAATCACAATTAACCATTACTTGCTTTAATTAATATTTACTTGTTTCAACCAAAATTTATTTGTTTCAATCAAATGTTAATTGACACAACTAACCATTGATTTCGATTACTTACTTTTTTTTTCAGTGTACCGTAAAAGTTCGTTTACTACTAGTCAATTGCGCCCGCAATTTCCCCGTCACGTATATAAATTGAAAATAAATCTTCTAAACAAATCACATTAGATTACACAATTAAATAAAGTAAGTAAATTTGCAGATTCAACGTCACTTTATCATCCATTGAAGTATGCCATCCACGTTGAAAAAAAAAAACAATGTCACCCAAAAAAAAAAAAAAATATATACTTGTGCACGGAGAAACAAGTCATTTGCATATAAGAAGCAATTTAATCGTGCAGCCAGAAAGTGCCATCCCGCGGCGGCGTGAGGCAGAAAACGGGGCTCACATTAATTCGCCCTGCTATCGGAGTCACGCGGCCGTGGCGCGGCGGTTCGTTGCCTCGCGGCGGCGCTCCCGAGGACTCGCGCCGGGGAGCCTTGGCCGCGATCGAACCTTGAACTCTCGCGGGTGAGTCCGCGACGGCGTGGGTGCGCAGGAAGCCTCTTGGCCCGATGTCGCGCCGGCCACTCTCTCACGAACCGCTCCGGATTCGCTCCTTTTCCCTCCCTCCCTCCTTCTACACTCCCTTTCTCCGTCTTTCTCCCGACCTTTTATTTACCAGGTGGGAAGATGTCGCTTCGCTACTTTAATGAGCAAGGCTCACTTTAATGAAAGTGCCTTTCTGGGTTTATATTGCGCTCCGCGTAATTGTTTTATTTTAAGCTGCGGTTTCCAGGTTTCCTTCTAGTTTCGCAAGATTTATATGTGTGTTTCCTCTTATATTACTTGTTTGCAGGCTTAATTTATCAGAACTTTTTTTTTTATAAAATTGACTTGGTTATCATCGGCTTTTATTATTTATTAGATTTACGAATGCGGGCATCGTGCAATTGGTAACCCATTTTTTTGTTTTTACTGTGGATGTTGTAGGATGGGGAGAAAATAAATATTTTATCTTCTCGAATCCAAGAATTTTTTTTTTCAATAAATGGCAGAAATACTACGAGCTTGTCGAACCGCAGTAGTTCGTAATAACAGAGTTGTATATGATAACAGCTGCTGTGTATTGATTTGAGATCAAATTGAAACATAACTTTCCGTTATATTCCAGATGTTTTCGTGTTTCTATATTACTTTGAAGTACTTTTCATTGGCCAAAATAATTTCAATTTCTTTACTCTAGCCTTAGAAAAAGTCTTAATAAAACAGTACCAAAAACTTCAATCTCTTTTCATAAAAAAAAGGATATATTTCGAAGTACAACAAATTCCATCCGAAAGGCAAAAATTACTGTTCATTTTATAAACAGGTATGAATAAAAAAGAAACGACGTACGTTTCGCACCTCAAATTTATCTTGTTTATTTTCCATTAGATTCGTTAAGCGATTACGTCGAATAGATGCAACGCACGAGCGACAAAAGTATAGCCCCAACGAAATCCCGTTTTTCGCCGCTCAATTATAGTAGTAACCCCTCGAATTTAGAGCGGACGATATCGCACCGGTCGTGTAATGACTTCCGGAAGTTACGAAAAAAGGGGTCGCAGTCGACGCGCTTGTTTTATCGCGGCAGGTGTTTCGTGAACAATGTTGACCATCCCTCCGCCCTCGTTGGGACGCACTACAAAGGCGACACTGTCGAGGCTCGTAAATTCAGCGAGTCGCTCCTCCCACCTCGCCACTTTGCCTGTCATTCACTGGTTAATCAAAACCTCGCTCGATAATCAATTTTAAAAAGTAATTGTTTCAACAGAAATTACCAAAACTACGTTAAATAATTAATCCCAAGAAAGTAAGTGTTTCAACCGAGATTTGTATGTTCGTGCGATCATCGGAAGAAATGCAAAGTAAATTCTTAAGGTAAACTTGCGAATACGTCCGATAATTGCAGTTAACGTGGCCGAAGCGCTGGAGTGTGGTGGTTATTAGGTAACGACGTGCTCTTCGAAATAATCATCAGCTGAAATAACGTTGACACGTGTCGCGGGGTATCATCTCGCCATTATGCTCCGATGGCTCTCGCTACTTTATTTTCCGTAACAGGTGTTCCATTTCTGAGTCACCCTCCCTTTTTCCGCGTCCCGAACAATTATAAACAGTTAAGGCGAGGGTCCGCGAACGGACTCTCTCCTCTGTGCCTTCGTTCCCCGGCACATCAATCCTAACACGTGATTTTCGTTCCACTTATATGCGCTCCTTGTTACTTTAATTGGCGTAATGAGCGACATCAGATAAGCTTTTTTCCCTTTTTTTCTAACGCTTTTATTTTTGGATACTGGATTCAACAAACACGTTATTAACACTTCGTTTTATGTTATTTGATGGTAATTTGTAGAAAAGTTATGTATTCTATATCATTTTTTTTAGATTACTTACAAACTGTTTTTAAATTACTTTTTTAAATACAAAAGTAGGATTTGAAAACACGTTATTTAAAGGTATTTAATTTACCGTTAATAATTGTAAAATGTTTGGTACAATTAATATGTTTACGTGTGATCAAGTGTAATTTTTCTTATCAGACATAACTTTTGTTTCTCGTTGAAGGAAAATGCTTTAACGTCAAAGATACCAGATGTACTATTGTCTAGACTGAAGGAAGAAATAAGTTTCTTCTTACAAACTTATCTGCCGATAAGACTTCGTCAAGTAGGCAATCTGTTTTTGAAATAAGTCTCCAAGATATATATCCTTTAATCTCTGGAGCTTTGTTTATCGTTTCAAATGTTTAACTGCCTTAAAGAGAATAAACTATTGTTTCATAATTGTTAGTTATCTGACAATGTTTTACACCATTTTGTTTTCTTTAGTCTCCTTGAACTTCCTCTTGTGAAAGTATCTCATTTCCTGGTCTACCTTAATCTCAACCCTTTTCTTAATTAAACGCTTCTTAATTTAATTCGCTTGAACTGTCAATTAGACAAGTTCAAGGTGCTGTTTTACCGATCTAGCGATAGCGGCTCGTTAAAACAAAAAACAGTTAACGACATTTTATGAATTTTTCAGACCGTCTTCTTAAGAGATCCTTATAATTGTAGATGAAAAAAAAATTTCACAGTTACGAGAGAAGGACGGAAATCTTATCTCAGCTTCTTAATGGTACGCTATTCAAATCGCTAATAACAATCTTACGCTCCATCAATCGTGACCTACTGTAAAATTATCGTGCCGCAGAGTCACATCTCCTAGGGGGTCTTGAGAAACCATAAAAGACAAGTAATTACTCCGTTGGAGTCGTCGTAGGCAGTCGTAATAATCAAAAAGGGAATGCGCGGTATTCAATTGCGTAGTGCATTCAAATTGCTCGAATCATCACTTACGGACGTGCTGTTTTATGACGTAACGTAACTAGGAATCGAACGCCTTTTCTTCAACTAGCCATATTCTCATAAAAAAAAAATATTTTTTGATACCAACTTTTTGTTACATTTCCTTTATACAAATTGAACCAGTCAAATCATATCGAATCCAGTATTCTATAGATCAAGTCGAGCTTCAATTCATCTCGCTCTCGAAATCGCGCGAACCTTTCTAGTCTAAAACAGATAATTCTAAAATCAATACTTTACTCAATTAAACGATTTATATTTAAATTAGAGATTCTTTTAAATAAGGAGTATATACTTCCAATGAACTGAAGGAAAATTTCGTCCAACATTTTAGCGTCAAATTAGCCGGTGATTTTTCTCCACGTCTACAATTATCTCCATTAAAAGGTGTACGCACAAGTAGCCAATGCCCCTCTATGTTAATCGGAGGTGCATTTGGTGCCCCGAGGCTTCGACAAAACGAGTCGTTTAGCGAGTCGAGGAGGCGCGTCTCGGGCGAAATGGCTGTCGACTCGCCGGCGTCCATCGCGTGGCGCGACCGTTAGTTCCGTCAACTCGCATGCTAAGCAAGAGTAAACAGTTCGTGTGTAGCCCGACGAAGCCCCTGCGCCTCCTCATTGTCCCCCTTCGTTTCTTGCATGCGTGCGTGACGCGATTATCTCCCTGCATCTCCCGGCGTCTGCACAAAATCCACCGGGACTCGCCACCTATAGTAGTCGCGTAGCTTTGCTGTCTTTTCGTTTTTTTTTTTTTTTTTTTTAAAGAGTAATATGAAAGAGTAGGAAGTCCTCCTTTGTGCCGCGGGATTTGAGTATGCAAACCCTTGCTTAGATACTTTTAAATACTATCTTATGTGAAGGGAATTATATATATTATTAAAAAAGGATATTTCATTTCGATAGATTTGTTGTGTTGAAAATCTGAAAAATTTAATTTCTTAGTACACGTCGGAATGATAGATATTAGATATTGTAGTCTGGTAGATGGCACGGAATCGAATTTAAAACTTGCTTCTATTCAATTAACCGGAGGGTGAGTAACCTATCCAGTGCACCGGTAGGAAAACATCTCGACGTGTACGGACTGTATACGGGTGTATTACAGACGAATTTGCTCGATCATTGTGAGGGGGCTCTATCATTTTTGGATCGGACATCGATTGGTATATGCAAACTCCGACTCCAAGAGCAAATCGATTTTTTGCTATTAAACGGTAATTGACGGGTTTCTTTTGTGGAAGCGAACTCTGTTGATATCGATAACTGTACTCCTCGATATATATATACGCTTTCCGTCCACAATATCGATTTTGCTGCTTTGGCTCCGCAGAATGAAAGGCAATATTGTTTCTGTGAGATAGATTTTTAATAACTGTAATCGACAGTCAGCCATCGAAATATTGAATGACGACCGAAAATTTGAATTGCTGTAATCTTGATATCGTGCTTGACATTGAAATACTAAAAAACAACTTATGATTTACCGGAATTACAGATTTTACAACAATATATTTTGAACCCAAAACGAACAAATTTTTTACAGATATTCCTTGTTCACAGGATTTACTCGAAAAAACTATTTCTCATCAATTGAAAATACACTATATATATATGGTTGGGTCCAGCTATCAATTCAAAATCATCATCGAATATTAATGAGAAATAAATTAGACTCTACTCGCATTCAATATCTGTTCTAAAAGCGGTATCAAACTAATCGGCTTATCGGAGAAATATTGTACACGCCAAATAATATCCAACCTCGCAAATATTTTGACCGAATGTCAACTCGATCTTCCGCCTCATCAGTCACCGATCCCTCGACTCCCTCAACTGGCTCTTCGAAATCAATTACAACCATTCGAAAGCCTCGATAATCTGCGAGCCAGACGCTCGAGTCCCCGGGGCCTCTGTTGCGAATTAGCAATTACAAACTCGCGAAGTCGCTAAATCACTCGGTATAGTACAATGAACGGCGTCCTCTTCCTCCTCCTCTCCCTCTTTCTCTCTTTCTCTCCAGCGAAGGTAAAAAAACATCGACTCGAGATTCTTGCGACAATGCGAGCCTCGTCTATGGAATACGCGATCATCGCGTTGGGAATGATTGATCCCTCGTAGCGCGGAGAGAATACCATACGCTACGTAGTACTTGGTGCATTACGCAGCTAAAAGTCCTGACGGTGAATTTGTAAGTTTTTTTCTCTATCAGGATATCAGAATCTTGAATTGTTATGTCCCATGTAGAAAGTGAGGTACGTCGTCAATTTTCGCATTCAATCTTCCGTCAAAATTTCTCAAAATTGTTGTTTGATTAACTTCATTGAATATAATGTAAATTTTGTTGATCAAAGCAATTCAATAACACAAGGAACTTGATTCGTCTTAAATTGTAACATTTCGCGTAGGAAGAGAGATAATATTAATCGTCAATCTCACGTTCAACCTTCAGTTAAAAAATTTTTTGTTTGATTAACTTCATTAAACCTAAAGTAAATTTTGTTGACCAAGGCAATTTAAAAACACAAGAAACTTAAGTCATCTTAAATTGTAATGTCTCGCGTATAGAAAGGTAGATATAGATATACATTGTCAATTTCGCATTCAACCTTCAGTCAAAATTTGTCGAAACTTTTGTTTGGTTAACCTCATTGAATCTAATATAATTTTTTTTTTTATCAAGGCAGCACAATAACACAAGCAGCCTGAATCACCGGAGCATTAGCACCGTCAGACAATGTATCGCAATTTTTCCAACGAGCGAAATAGCCTCCCCGATAAATTATGTATGTGCGATATCGCAGCACCTATATAATACCGCGGCGCGCTACAAAAGCCGCAGCGGCGAATCAGCGTTCGAAGGCCAAGCCCCGCGCGGCAGAAGAAGCGCGATCGCTCTTGATTTACGGAGCAACCGGCGGGTAGTCATCGGCCGCCGTGGTGGTCAGAGAGAAAGATAGAGAGCCTCGCATGGCGCGGCCCAAGGTCCCGACTACGAGTTAGCCCCGAATGAAGATCGCAAACAAAGACCCACCGCAGTCCGCGTAAGTGATAACTGGCCGGTTGGTAATGATAGCGTCGGTGAGTTCGTGATCTCGCAGACGCACAGATGTAATTTGAGCAGTGATAAACGCACGGCCTCGTACTGCGCTGTTTTCTTCTTTTAACGCTGCGCTGTTTTTTAAAAAACGCGGGGTTTTTGAATTAGTTGGGTGGACGTTACGATTTTTTTTACTGAAATTGGGGAGTCTCTTTTTTTTGTATTTTTAGTTTTAGTCTGGGAATGATGTATACTGATTAGGTAGATTTTTTGTTTTAATTCGTTAACTGAATTTTTATAATAAATTAACTACTACTATAAGTCAGAGTAAGATTTGGAGACTCACTGGGAATTGTAAGTAGTTCATTATTGAATTACTATATACAATTGAATTAAGCTTCAGCTAATAAAAAGAAGAAAATTATTGCATTGTTAAACATTAGTCACATGCAATAATAATAAAACGATAAAAACAATGAGGAATGTTAATGCGTAAGTCTGGAGAAGGTTATATCACAGTTGCATATTGAATAACGAAATAATAATATCCTACAATTCCAATCCCTTAATCGATCAGGTCTCGATTTGTGACGACTTCAATAAAAATAAATAACACGTTGATTTAATTTTTGGTATTCACGTTTCCCGCTTAAATTCGTTCAAACGCAAACATAATAAAAAATCCGGCAATTTACTTTAAATTGAAAAATAAAATTCTTCAAACTTTTTCAACGTACATCACTCGTGAATTTTGTAAGAATTCCTTTACGACTTGCAAGAGACAGCGTCCGTATAATTTTCTTCCTTAAAATTCGCTTTATTTGTATTTTTCAGGAATTTTCAAGCGAGTCTCTCTCCTGGAAATTGTTACAGAAGCACGTAGTTGAAAACGTGCCAATTCCACTGCTGTCAGCGATTGCTGCGCCGGCAAGGGTAAGATTGCCCATCACCTCGGCGATTCTGGTGGTCCGTCAACGGTAAATTATCCCACGTCTCGGCTTGTCATCAAGGGTGCAACCCGTGGCTCTCGTATCTCCACTAAAGTTCGCCTACTCCGCGACTGAATTATTAAGCGCGCCGACATTACAATAAAAGAAGGACGAAATTCTTTGCTGGAGTACTTTTAGATAATTAAAATATTTAATTATTTATTATTCTAGATTTTGTATTCGTTAAAATTAGTAATAAAATATAAAACATACATATTCATTTAAAATGTTTTAATAACCAAATTGCGAAAGAAACTATGAAACTCAATTATTTATATCCTCATATTACGTTATTGAAGTATTTAATAAATAATTATCTTTATTGTTAAATCATATTATTAAAATACTAGCTGTTTTATTCGAAACTAAATTTAAAACACTGCACAGAGTAATGGCTTGAAGAGAGAATCCCTAAGTTCTCGCGGTACGAATTAAAGAGCAGACTTAGTTCACCGAAAGGTCAAGCCATTGACTTACTTTACTGGGTCACGCCATCGCGCAATCGCGTACCATCTAACTGCGCCAACAAAGAAAATGTTACGGGCCTGGTTTCCTAGATAACATTATGCGCAAACTTCTATCTTACACGTACTAATTATTCGTTGCAAAAAGAATCGCCGAGCCTATACCTTATAATTTCGCATGGATGTGTTTTTTAACTTAGTAACAATTTAAAAAAAAAAGGAAACTGTGTAGATACTCTACTTATAAGGGATGATTATGGTATGTCGATCCAAATTTAAATAAAAAAAAGAAGTCGTTGAATAATGCACAAATTAACGTTCGTATCTCTTGAATAATTGATAATAACTTTCCTTTATTTTTCTGTATCAGTTTTCGAGCGCGAGATTAAAAACTTAATTATTTTAGCTTTCTTTCTAGCTTCTTTATTTTTCATTATATTTGATAAAATTCCGGATTACATATTCATGAATTCAAACCTTAGAATTATTTTCCGGAGTTCCAGCAAAATACGCGTAAGCCAAAGATCGTGGTCACCATCTACGCTTGAATAATTTAAAAAACCTCTTTTACATTTCATTACAAATTAAATGAATTGTAAAAAAGAATCAATGCTACATTTATTAAATACGATTACGTCGCTTTACCTTGTACAAAAAACAATAAAAAAAAAACCTTTGTAACAAAGTTCGATCAAAAAACGTTTAAAAAAAATCTCTATTCCCCAGCTAAACAAAAATATATTCCCCTACAAAGCGAACTGGTCTGAAGCAGGCATTTCCCGCTTTGAATTCAAAGGACGGGCTTTGAAAAAAAAAAGAAGGAACGTCGCGACACACCTCGTCCAGTCGCGCAGATCTATGCGTGGCGGGGCTTCACGCTCGGCTAGATAGTTTGCGGCGCGCGTCACGTAAAACGCGCGCGCCCCACGCCGGACTCATGCTAATCGATCGAGAAATTCAGTAGTCAATGAGCATAACGCCACGCGCCGATTTGTTAAAAAAATGAAAAAAAAAACGGAAAAGATAAAACACTGAGAAGAGAGAAAAAAAGAGAGCCCAAATCCACCCTCCTCGCCTTCTTTCATTCAGGCGCGAAAAGTTTTTCGCGCACTGTGGGAAAAAGCGCACCCGGTCATCGTTGCGAAATGAAGCGATAAGTCGCACACTACACGTGTTCATTCGTATAACGGGCGGGTTAATGAAAATTAGCGCGACGCAATCGATGGGAAACGCGTTTACGTGGGAAACGCGGCCGTTTATCGTGTTTTACGTAATAAGCGCGTAAGTGGTCTGTCTCTGAGGAGTAGCCGGTTATGTATGTTTTTTATCTTTTTCTTTTTTTTGTATGGAGTAGCGGGAGGGCGCGAGCTGCGTGACAACAATAAAATCTAGTTTGCATAGACGCTTGTGAAATGGCGCGACGTGTGAAAAGAGTCGTAGCGGCGCGGCGCGCAGACACTGCTGCTTACGTTTTCAGGCAGTAATGCGGCGTGACACAGATTTTCAGCGTGGAATATTGTCGTTAATGTAGATTTACGAATGAAGTTAAATAACGATCGCATAAAATCATTGGAAGCAGTTATATGGATATATAATTAACGTGGGTTATGGCAATACTGAAAACATCGTACTTATTTACAAATAAATATAGTCTGGTTAGCTGTGAAATTTTATTAATTCAGTCTTCATTTGAGTTGTGGTTCATTAATTTAGACTCGATTTTAGTTTATTTACTAAATGAGTTTCGTAGTTGTTTATTCTATTAAATCGAGCACGACAACATACAGTTCATTTGCGGAAAATCAATTATTATTATTGTCGATTCATATTTAAATATTTATTGTAGAAGTCGCAGTTAAATTTAAAAAATTTTTACGTAATATTTTATACAATTCACTCGAAAACTCTATAATATCAAATAATTGTAAGGAAGAAGTTCTTAGAATAAAAAGATCCTTAATTGAAGGGCTTGACACTGTCATTCGAGGTGCATGAATAAGTTTGCTCTTCCGCATAAAGTCCGGATCTACGTGTATGGAAATTGAGGAAGTAAAATAATTTATGAATCCGACTATATATATACCTATGTGAATGAAATAACTTCCGACTTCCCTAGATTAAATTCATGTAGAATAAAATTATTTAAATTAAATTTTTAAATAAAAAAAAAGAAGTATTTCAACTTACACGTGTACTATCATTGTTTAATAAATTTCAATAAATTTTCTATAAATTATGAAATGACGTTTAAAAGTAATTATATAAATAATAAAATATAACACTTTGTGCTCTGAATGAAAAGAGCTTGATCTACCTAAGTAAGTTCGTGCGTCGACTATTCTAGGCGGGTGCGCCGACACACCCGCATGTCGGGTTGCCTACGCCAAGGCGTACGTTGAACTTTTGTTACACACAGTAAGCCGTAGGCCTTTCTTTTAATTTTTCAAAGAGGTAATTATTTGTTTTATTACCACGGTCTTATCAATTAAATTTTAAAGCACTACATGTCATATCAGAAAATTTCAAATGACTACGTAACTGATAATATCCATGAAATATTTTCATATACTCTTAAATATTTTACTGAAAACCATACTTCACGTATTTTATTACACATTTCATAAGCTCTAACGAGTTAAATAAAAAAAAAATCAATAAATAACCATAGAAATGAGAATAAAAGTTAAAGAACTATATTCTCAAAGTCTAGAAGATATTTTCCGCATAATAATCAAGGATTAATTTCCACCACCAATCGAACAAAGAAAGAAAGAATCTTACCTGAACAGCGCTGTTGAGAAAGCAGTTGTTCTGTCCGGGTCCATTGAGCAATCCCTTGGTGCTGGTGAAGCTGGCGTTGGGGTCGGTGTGCATCGGCTGGCGCTCGTGCGCTCGGTGCTGCAGGTAGCCGGCGTAATCGACGCCGTCCTGGGCAGCCGGCTGACGCTGCAGACCCATCGTGGAAGTCATCGCTCCCGTCCCCGGCTAGGGCATCTGTAACGAAGACGCGCAGTCGTTAAAAGGGAGGCTGCAGCGGGTTATTTATGCTCGCGCCAAGATCGGCGACTTTATCGCTGGCGCGCGAATAATTACGGCACGGCCCTATCGTCGCCGGCTTTACGGCGTACGTGGCGGCGCAAAAGGGACTTTTCTTTCGAGCGCGGGGCCGCAGACACGTTGACCTCGATATTTTACGCTGCGCTTTTTTTTCCCCCGGTTCGGGTGCTATTATGCGGGTGAGTCACCGCTTCTCTCTCTTGTCTCGAGAGCTTGTGGAAGGTATTGGAGTTATTGGCACTGTAGGTTTGGCTTTGGGGCACTTGTAACATTTTTTATAAGGGCTTTTTGACTAAGTGTAGATTGGAAATTAGAGAAATAAGCTATTTTGGATGAAGCTTCTTCAACCGAACTGTTCGATTTCGAATTTACTTGGCAGGAATCTTTTAAAGAATGTTATTAAAAACTTTTATTGAAAAAGGTTTTGCTGATCAAATTTTAATTGACTTAATTTATTTATTTTAGTTGTAAATGTATTTTATTCATTTACGAAAAATAAAACCAGGATACCGATAAAATAACTATAGGTTGTTTCGAATTACGAAGAAAATATTGTTTCAAAGTGCTATTACTTACAATCTGCAAATTTTAAGACATTCGTGTAGTCTGACATTTAGTCAATACCATGTACTTCACTTCACCATTAAAAAAAATTAACGTTTGTAATTCGACAGAAGTCTGCACCGCCTGTCGTGATGTAATCTGATTTCATCGAGGTATAAATTTTGTGCGACATATTAGAAGAGGTACAGTGTACGTGCGCCATTCAGTAAATGAAAATGAACATTGTTGCATCAGGTAAAGTTAACATATTTTTCTTTGACAAATAAATTCAATTTTATCATGAATTAATTAATTGACCTTTTCTTAAACCTTATCATTAGTCTTAGCAATCTTTACGTTACCTTTTGGACTTACTGCAACGAATAATATTTTGGAGGATTATAAATCTTTCGGAATCATTCCGGAAGTTTTAGATAAAGCTCCTGACACTTTATTGAAAGTAAGTGAAGTTGCATTTTTTAAAATTATTCGCGTCACACAAGTGATACATTACCAACATTTTAGATATATAGAATGAAATTTTTTTTCATTATTTAACGTTAGTCAGTAATCAATTCAACCGTCATTAATATTTTCATTAATAATCATTAATATTTTCTGTCAACTAAATAAATAAATTTCAGATTTATTATAATGACAACGAGTTGCAATTCGGTAAAGAATATACTCCTACGCAAATTAAAGATGCACCCGTCCTAGAATGGAATTTTGATTCTTCATCTTTTTATACTTTAGTTTTAAATGGTAAGATAAGTTCTTGAATAAAATTTATGAATTCTACGTAAAATCAAATTAATAAAACATTTAATAGCATGAGAGAAAAAGTACGCACTGATATACTGAAGTAATTCAATTGAATTAAATGTCTCTTGATTTGAGACACTAGTAAAGAGAGTAAATTTTTTCTTCGTGCCTTTAATAAATAATGATATTTTTTACATCTTTATCATCTTACATAACGATGTGGTTAAGTATGATTTTCCATCAGATCCAGATGCACCAAGTCGTCAAGATCCTATATATCGAGAATTCCTCCATTGGATTGTAGTAAACATACCTGGGGATAAATTTTCTAGTGGTGAACATTTAGTCGAATATATAGGATCAGGTGCACCAAAGGACAGTGGTTTGCATCGTTACGTTTTTTCGGTTTTCAAGCAGCCTGACAAAATAAATTTCTCCGAGAAACCGATCAACAGCGTGACACTAGAAGGTCGTTTGGGTTTTAGCTTAAAGAATTTTGCTAACAAATATAATTTTGATGGGCCAATTGCTGGTATTATGTTCCAAGCGCAATACGATGATTCCGTTATTGAATTTTATAAAAAATTGGGAGTCGACATGTAACTGATTTTTCTATGTATGTATAAACTTTAGTATTATAATTTTTAATTTTACGACTGTTATTTTAAAAGTATTTTTTTTTAAATAACATGCCTCCCGTTTGTGTGCAGAATACACGATTTTTAACTTTTTATAGAATAAAAGTACGTAACACATATTTAAACATTTCTTTGTCTATTTAATTATACGTTATCGCAAATAACATCGTTTCGACAATATTGCGTTTAGTTTCGCTCTGTTATTAAGAAAGTTTAGTTTATGCGATTCTTGATTTATTCAAACGCTGAAATTAAACACTTTGAGGGATTAAATGTTACCTAACTGTGCTCAGAAATTATATAGCGTCTGACGAATTACCGGACTGATCCTATTTCCTCATCGTGACATTCCGCTTAAACTTTCGCACAATCTCTATGTAAATGATGCCTGAACTGAGGCGTTCGCATAGTAAAATCGTACTGTTTTCACTGAAGCATCTCTTCATTAACAATCATTATCCAGATTTTCACAATTCGTTCATTCAAATTTATCACACTCGATATAATTTCGTAGGAAACAATAGTGTTACAACAAATTGAACACTCTGCCCAATAGACAGAATGTATAAAAAAAAATGAATGAATTTTTTTTTATTCTAATCACACACGTGGCTACAACCGTTAATCTCAACCAGAATCAACCAAGTCAATGAGGTCTGAGCACTACACGCGAAAATTCTTTTCCCGCGCATAATCGCGCATATTATTACAGCCGTTCGCACTTTACCTTGAATACCATACGCCCGCGTTTACCGATTCTCTGTCGCGCGGGGCGCGTTCGCCAGTTCCCAGTTTCAGCGCGGGAAAGCATCCGCGGAAAATGACGTCGGATGATTTAACGATTTTACCCGACAGGCGTCGTGCGAATTGGCCGTGCGCTGTATATAAATATACGCGAGCGCGTAATCGCGGCGCTGAACCCATTGCGTGGCCTCGATAGCCTCGGCTGCCGTCGGTGCGCCGAGGATGATGTCCCGACTTATCTGCCTGCTTCCTTTTTCCTTCTTCTTTTCGCGTAAAAGGGCGCATTCTCACGCGACGCCCGGTGCTTCGTTAAACGCGCCGGCAAACATGGGGCTGTGCCTGTTTACTTATGCTGTTAGCTGATTGCTGAGTAAGAAACACCCATGGGTTGTTATATGACGAGCCGGTAGCACTGGGAGCATCTTTAGATTTTAGATTTGGTTTCGCGGAATAGGAGGGACGAAGTTGCTAATTCCTTTTTGCTATGGATATTTACTTTAATCTTGTATGTTGGATTTCTGTTTCTCCACTTTTACTTTAATTTGGAAAAGATTTTTTGAGAAATGAAATGATTGAAGTTTTTGATTTGATTACCTATTGTTATTTCTATTACAAAAGATAATTATTGATTTAACTCTATAAAACATGTCTATGTTAATTTTATATGTTAATTACATTTTGGGAAGCCCTTAATTAAAAATAAAATCTATTTACGATTCATCAAGCATTCCTACCACGATAAGGATGTAAGATAATCAGATTCAAACAAAATGAACTATCACTTCCCCGTTAACCTTGAATTTCTAATTATAGCAGAAGCCGAATTATGTCACTCTAGGCGTTTCAAGTTTAAATCAAGCCAGAATTCCCCTTCGTTCGGAAGACACTGGCCACGGCTGTAAGGGACTGGTACCGCGATATAAATGTATCGTGATGTGTGCGTTCTTATACGAGTGCCACGGCGCTGCATTAGCCGCTTGAGTCCAGCGGAGTTCGAGGGCCGACGAAGTGCAGCGTACACTCGAAAACGTGCTCTAGTGGAACTGACGCTCTCGGCTCTCGCTTTTGTTCCGCTCTCCTTTTCGTCCGCGCGATATTGAAGACTACGTCGCATGGCTTTTTGACTTCATGTGGAGCACAATGAGATACTGGGTAAAATGGGCCATCCCGTAATAACCTAATAATTCGGGAGGAATATTTTGGTTAATTGTATTCGGATAACCGAGTGAAGAATCTAAAATAACGCAATTCTAAAGCAATAAAGTAATAAATAGAGATCGAATCCTATTATCAAAGAAAAATATTTGTCTAGGCTATACCACTGAAGCTAGTAACATTTTTAATTTAGATATCAACGAATGTTTTATGAAATCATAAAATTAATTATTATCGGTGAATGATAGTCGAGATTATATTTATGAGTATAATTAAATAAAAGTATAGTTGATGAATGCCAATCTCTTTGGTAATAAAGATTAGATAAAAAATATTCAGCATGATTATATTGAAGACTGTTTTAAATTAGAATAATATCATTTTAATTATAATTATATGTTTTTCAAATTTTTAAAAAAATGAAAAGAACTAATTCTTTGCAACGTGCAGTAAAAAATAATAATTTTTAATTAAAAAACGAAAAAAAATTCCGATACCGGGAATCGAACCCGAGCCTCCTGGGTGAGAGCCAGGTATCCTAGCCACTAGACCATATCGGATCATATGGTAGTCAGCTGATCGATGAGACGACTTTAAATCAGGCCCTTAATGAGGCCGGACCAGCCTAGTAATAATTACCTATTTAAAGGTTGCAAACAATTTTAAGTGAAAAACGGGTTAAATGAAAATATAATTCATTTTAAGCTGTAACATGTAGTAGCGTGATCTCTTTTTTATACAACAATTTGCAAGAATATTAATAAAAATAATGATACTGCATTTCAAGTCTAGAACAATAAAATGCACATTCACAATTACATCACTATTCCAAATTTCCTATAAAACTGAGGTACGTAATCATCAAATTGCGCTTGGAACATGTTGCCAGCAACCGGTCCATCCAAATTATACTTAGCAGCAAACTTCCGTAAGGAGAAATTTGGGCGGCCTTCTAGTGACACATTATTGATTGGTTTCTCGGAGAAATTCAATTTGCCTGGCTGCTTATAAACCGAAAGTATATAACGATGCAGACCAGTGTCCTTCGGTGGACCTGCACCTATGTATTCGACTAAGTTTTCACCATCGGAAAACTTATTTCCAGGAATATTCACTACGAGCCAATGAAGATACTCGCGATATTGAGGATCACTGCGACTTGGTGCATCCGGATCTATTGAGAAAACAAAGTTGTTAGTTATAAAAAATTGAATAATTAAAGGAAATAAGAAGCATTGTAATAATTTCTTTAGTGACGATTAATTTTTTAATTTAAATTGACGTAATATCCATAGTTTTATACGGATATAAGTATAACACTGGTCGTTGCTTACCATTCATTACTAAAGTATAAAATGATGAAGGATCAAAATTCCAGTCTATGACTGGTGCATCCTTTACTTGTCCGCAAGTCAATTCTTTACCAAATTGAAAATCTTGGTTGTCGTAAGAAACCTGAAATTTATTTGTAAAAAAATGTAGTCCTATCCATTAACTATTTTATAATTTTTCACATTCAATTCTTTTTATACTATTATTCGTTCCATACTTTTAACAAAGTATCCGGGGCTTTATCCAAAACATCTGGAATCACTTCAAAAGTTTTGTAATCTTCCAAAATATTCGTGGCTGCACCAAGACCACATAGTAAGGAGGCAATTCCAAATACTAATTGCACAAAATTATATCACGTCAAGTATACCAAATATAAATAATTTTTTTTAGTAAAAGAAATAAAATCTTAGCGATTACCTGTTGCAACAAGCTTCATTTTTATTCACTGAGTGCTATTCGCATACTGCAACTCATTTAATCTGTAGTAGCACATTTATACCACTAACTAACGCATTACGTCACAATAAGTTCTTACGTATTAAAACCAATTGTTCGTTTCTAATGATTGTATCTGAATGAATATTGGATTATAAACAATGACTAAGTATTTCTAGATCATAATAGCATTGACCGTGAAAAAAACACTATAAAAATGAATTTTAAAACGTGGTTCCTTCCATTGCTTAAAGTATCAAAAAATTAATTTTCCTTAAAAAAAAAAGTGTTTAAAATGTTTAATCAATTTATCTATTTATTATATTCATTTCATATGAAATGATATATTTGTGGTGTTTTTAATGTAAATCAATAGCTGACATTTAGTTTGTAAAGCAAAAAAAAAATCATAGTCATCAAATTAAGGTAATCACCTTCCTAATCAGGATCTTATCTGATGTCTCCATAAAAGCTAACCTGTGGTAAACTCCTACTCGGACATGATATCCCATCAGAGAAGAGTGACGTTGAGCCACACGGCTCGCGGGCGAAAGATGCATAATATGCGTTTGCGTTACGCAATAAATAACATTGAACTTGGCAAAAAGTCACGTATATGGCGTTTGCATTCGTGAAATATCACGAAAATTCCTTGTAGCCCGAGCGCCGTTGCCTGCATCAGCAATGTTTCATTGTTACTGCTACTTCTTGCGCCTTTACAGCCCGACTACGCGATGCGCCTGCCTAATAAGCAATGATGAAGATTACGCTCGGAATCACAATATTTTTAATGCAAGTGTATTTATAAGCAGGTCCTTATTACATTTGAATTAGTTTGCCTTTTACTCGCGGAGACACTGTGGTCACGTTTCGCCAAGTGCTGATGAGTTTTCTTACCTTTTCGATGAATGTTAAGTATTGCATTATGATTACACAATGCAACAGAAAAATTAGAATAGATTTTTCCGTTTATCTATACATGAAAATGTCCTTGTATATTTTGTATATACAATCTCCGTATTTTTAATTTTTAAATAAACATTTATAAATGTAAAAGAGTAGCTTATAAAATACCTGTATAATTTAATCGGTCTAAAATATGACGAAGTATATATATTTTTATTGTGCAAGATGATCTTTGCTTACTTGACATATTCATTTGCAAAAGAATATCACTTAAACAATTTTTTTACGGTATAAATTAATTTTTAATCGTTTCAAAAAATTCACCAACCCGCCCAGTAATTTTTTCGTTCTATAAATAACGAATCTTGCACTCATGGGTATTGTCTCGCTGGGAACAGTAATAGACACTCGCATAACACGCAATTAACATACTTCCATGCAACCATGCCAGTGTAAAACGTAAAGCACCGACACACGTAATTCTACATCGACTCCCCAAGTCGACCGATACGTCAATTGTAATTCCCTCGAATAACCATCCACCGTCTTTCTAACGAAAAAAAAAAAACATAAAGCACTACTGTCCTCGGGGCAACGAGCGATCGCCACGTTAAAATGTATTTAACGTAACGCGAGAGGTAAAACGTGTAAGACACGGATTGACAGTAGACACGCACGTGCGCCAGAAAAAAAAAAGCGAGAAGAGCCAGTCCGAGGCGAAGATAAAGCAGAAGAGACGGAGCGAGCGAGGAGGAGAAGGGACAGCTACGCGCAATAAAAGTGCAGCAGATAAACACAAAAGATTGGAAACGTGAGGTAACTCGGAAATGCCGGGAGGGGCGCGGTCGAGCGCGGGTGGGGATAATTTCCGACGACGTATGGTTTCTCAAGCGGCAGACGCGTGTACAACCGCCCGGGATCAAAGCCCGCCAGCTCTCCTTTTTGCGGCGGGGCCGCGACTAAACTCCGAGAGGCAGCGCTATCGGGGGCTATTTCCATCGCGGGCGGCCGCGCGCCTCCGGTGCGGGTGGTAATGCGGAGCAAGCGCCCCAGGAATGCATTGACTTGCAGTTTGCCCGACCCGCTGCGATTAGCGATCGCAATTATTGTACGCCCATTTTCTCTTCGTCTCGGTGACTTTGATCGTTTCGCTGCGTTTTGTGTACTGGTATAACTAAATATAGTGGTTTTTTAGTTAAAAATTTAAATTTAATAATTTAAGTAGTTAAAGAGTTAAAAATTAAAAGGAATATTTAATAGTTATATCGTGATAATGTTGTTTTATAAAGAAAACAGCAAGAAATTATAGTCTGTTGTTTATTGGGCATGACCGCAGGTGTGAGAGTGCACCCTTAAATTAATTACAATTTTATTTATTTTATTAATTGTAAATTAATTACAATGAGGAGTATTTTTGGGGACTCGTCCAGCAGAGTGTTTTATAGTTTCTTCTATATAAAAATTAAGGAATTAAAATATTTAAAATATTAATTATACTTGCTATAGGAAATAAGTTTAATACTAGCAATGATTAATTCCGAATATGTTTCGATGACTATGGCACCTTCGTCACGGCTATAAAACTATTATGAAATGAAATGGTAAATGTCATACAGTTTGTATGATCAGCAAACGGTACATTAAATTATATCAATAAAGTGACTCATAAATTCTACAGCCTTTACATTTATTTTAAACTTTGTACAAGGCTTTAGAAACATAAAATTATTTGTTCATTTTGTACTTTCTTAAATATAACTTATGCATGTGCAATTTATGTACTCGCATTAATTTGCCTCAGCACAAAAAAGGGCTATTAAAATAATTCGGTTCAATAAAGTATATACAAAAATTAAATATAATTTTAAAGTGTAAATAATTTATCGAATCAAGTAATTAAATATAAGTAATTGAATTCAAGCTGTATATGAAAAGCCAATCTCATTGATTTGATTTGATGACCTAAGGCAACGTAAAATCTTATTAAGGGAACGACCTAAAAGCCTATTGGATTATCTATTTAATTCGCTAGGCTCTAATCACCTCAATTGGATGATGGTAAATATTTATCACGCAACTAATTGCTTATTTTTCTCATTACCTAGATTACTGTAACGTCGGAGTGAAATTATCGATCGATGTGGATTAAAAATTACTAGTAAAATTACAATTAATTAAACCCTTCTAATTTGCAAACTAAATGAAATCACAATATCTCCTTTCGTTTACTCCTTATTTATTAAACTCTGCAACATTATTTAAGACGTTTTAAAAAGCCGGAGACTTCGAAAATCCATCATTAACCCAGAAAATGTCTGCTCGCCATTATAATTACCACCGAACCTTCTTATTTATTATTAAAAAAAAAAAAAATCCTGCAACTTTAACGATTTTCATAACTCCGCACCCTTCCAGAAAAAAAAACCTGGAGCAGTAAAAAGCACGTCGATCATAAATCACTTGTAAGAGCGCTTGGCCCGAGATACCCTGAACTAAGACAAAGTACAAAGTCTCGCGCGCGTATGCGCTACGCGCGGGGAGCGTTGCGTCGAATGGGTGCCAATTTTCGTCGAAATTTCGCGCGGCGGCCGAGATATCGCTTTGCCGAACGCGCGCGGAATTGCGCTCTCCGCGGCGCAGAGGCTGTCACGGCCAGAGAGGCTCTCTCTCTCCACGGCGGCGGCCGCGAAAGAAATTCCATTATCCCGATGGCGGGCCCGCATTGCGGAATGGCGCGGCGGCCGACGACCGCCGAGCGCCCCGAGTGCTTGAGCAATCAGTTACGTTCGGAGCGCGAGGGATGAGTTTTCGATTGTTCGACGACGACGACGACGCGGTCGCGTTGCGATAGACGATCAGGCTCTCTGCATTTCGAGCGACTGTCGGAGTCTTTGAGTTCGGCGAGTTGCTTTTCGAGCGTCTCTGTACTGTTTGGTGACGGAACAGTGCTGGGTGGAACAATAGAGAGGAATAAGGTTGAACCGATTGACAATGTGATGTCTAACTGCAATAGATGACAGTTGCCACTCGTATTGTTTTTTAATTAATTAAAATCTACTAATTGGATGCATGGAGAAAGATACTTTGCTAAAAATTACAATAGTTAATTTTATTGTCCTAGTAGACTGATGCTATTGGGAAAATTACAATAGTTTTTCTAATAAAAATAAATTATTTACAATATTTTCAGTCTGTGAGGACTTTAAAACTGACTATTGCAATTTTTAGAAGATATTTTCTCTGTAAGTGGGTATTACTTAATCGAAAAGAGTTAATTAATTTTTTAAGCGAGACTTTGAAAATCAATACGAGTATACATACCGAGAAAGTTAAATTTTGATACTGACAATTCTACTATAAATATTCGAATATAAACAAAATTAAACAGAATTGAATATCATTGATGTAGAGATTAATTATTTATAAAATCGTTTGTACGAACATTTACAATTGATTTTACACTTGTTTTGTAGAAATAATTTAGAGCTTATATCTATTATATTTAAAGTTTTCTCGTTGTTATCTCTTTCCATCTTTATCTTGGTTTTTAAAATTATATGCTATAATAATTGATGATATTCAAAAAGTTCTTTTTATAAATTGCAACGAAAATTAAATTACTAAATGATAAATAATTATTTCAGATTTTTCGTTGTACTACTAGATCCTGTAGTTATAAATTAATTCAATTCGAGATGTTTCTACAATGACAGATAAAGTTTACACGTCCCAATGCTTAAGAGCATTCACTAAAAGAAAAATTAAATCGCTATGCATGTAAAGTAATTACGGTGCAATCTATTATTCCATAAACGCAAAGTCACCTATCGACTGAAATATTGAGCGTCACAGGACCGTAGAGGCTCGGTCGACTTGTCCTTCTCGCAGACGAGTTAATAATGCACGGTACGTATCTAGGCCCGAGCTCTGGGAAGCCCAGAGGATGAGTTTTCGCGCGCCAGAGACCATAATTCCCCGCTGGAATATGCATGAGCCCTCTCGCGGCACACTGCGGTATAGACTAGGTGCGCTCGCGTTTTTTTTTTCCTCCGTCCCTCTCGCGTCTCGGCGGGCGTATCCTTGAACCCGCCGCTCGAGTTTGCCGATTTGCAAACCTTTTCCTTCGTTTTTTTTTCACGGCTCCGAGGGCCGATTTGCATGCTGCTCGTTTGCGGATCCTGGCCGCCGCAATCGGCCGCCTCGATCAAACGGGAAACGCGTGGATCTTTCGCAATTTAACGAGGAGATAAGGATGAATTAGAAGCGTGAGAGTCTCCGCGGAAGTTTCTAATTTCTTTCGAGGCCCATTCGTTTCAAGCTTTATGGGGTTTCACAGAAATTTCGAATTTTCAAGGTTCACTGGCTTATCGGCCGACGATCGGAGCCGCTTGGCTTTGAGCGATACCTTTTCGAATCTAGGACACCCGAGGCAAGCGACTGTCACGGTTCTATTAGATCTACTGGACCGCATATGGCGCATTAAAATTCAAATAAATTTGATCACGGAGATCGGCGAAGTTATACCCTGTGATGAAGTATAGTCTGAATGCACGGCTATCATTGTTGAATGAACTACGTTTTGTAACTGCAACACTGTTCGATTTTACCTTTTTGAAGCGCGATTATATTCTTGTGATAAAATTTAATTTACATAATTTTAAAGTCATTTTAACGGGGCATTCTGGTTCTGAAACGGTAAAACCTGTAAATAAACGTAAACCAAACGTCAGAAACGCGTTTACTTTTTATAACAGAATGGTATATAAATTTTGCTATCAAGTCATCATTTCTCAGGTGCACGATAAATTAGCGCTGTAATGATTTGCGAATAGGTTTTTATGTACTCGTTAATTTTATTAGCAGCGACACTCATCGCTTCAACGTATGCGAGAAGAAAATTATATTATCGATAAATCTCTAAATTTGGAACAGAAATAAATAACGTATATTGAAATCTGTATATATAGTAACGTACGCAAAAAAATAATACACTCTTGCTCAGTAGGACACACAAAAAGGATGTGTACATAGAAGCGTTTTTTAGTAATTTCAATGTCCTAAAAGTACGTTCAATATTTTTTATTAAGACAAAACAATAAAAAAAATATGACGAAACACGCTACATACCCATCTTCATTGTTTTTTTCAAGAATAAACAAACATAGTATCGTCATGGATGAAAAATCTGATCCGATTGCAACAAACCAACGACGACATTAAAAAAAAAAACATAATTTATTAAACAAGTACAAAAATAATCCTTTGAGCCTGTACTTCATAGTACTAAAAATTAACAACCCGTGGAAAAAACTACAAAACATCGATGTAGCTTCGGAGCACCTGCCAAACGCAGTCTGCTCGGAGATTGCATGGTGTACCGCGTTCGATCAAGGCACGTGGCAAGACCGATAGGTACCTACTGGTTGCGCGTGCCTCATTATACCGCAAATCCGCGTTCGAGACTCGCGGGGCCAATTTAGACGGCGAGAGCGGCAAGCGCATCATTAGGATCGCCTCCGACTAATACTCAGCACTTCGCTGCAATTAAATTGCCGGCTCGATTCATCTGGAGGGGCCCCTGCGCGCGCGCCGAAAACGCCGAATTCGAGGCGGCCCTCGCTTTTTGCCTGCATGGATGCGAGCCTGCGCCATTATGTACGCGAAATTAGCCGGTGGGCAGCTGCACGCGTGCACGTGGAAGGGTGGCTTGCCCGGGCCTGGCTTCTTCGCCAGCAGATTAAAAGTTTCGGAAGTCTGGATTGGGAGGATTTGTAAGTGCAACTGCGAACCTGCAGTGGCGGTGTTGCGAACGAATTGCGGTGAAGTGAGGGTTTACGAGTGGGCGAATGCCTTCTAATTAAATGTAGCTTGCGTGAAAGTGATAGGATGAGCTTGTATAGGTTTAATGCAATTATATTCGTATATTTAATTGAATTTAGGTGATTTTTTAAAATATTTTAAAAAAGAGTTATGTAAAAAATACAAAAATTCAAAGCTACAGTATATTTTTATATATTTATTTAGGTTCTTTTCATTACTCATTTAGTCTAATGAATAACGTAGCTCGTGCTTTAACTTTTCATTAAATAAAATATTAAAAGATAAGAGGGAAAAAATTAGAATTATTAAAAACGCGATGTACACTGAGAGAAAAATTTGGTAATTCTAAGTAAATATTTACTTGAATAGTACTTGTTAAATATTTCTTTGAGTCAAGTAATTATCTTTTTAAAACTACTAAATTTATTTAGAAACAAATAAATTCATTTAGTTTTAAAGAAATATTTAGTTGATTCAAAGAAATATTTAACAAGTACTATTGAAGTAAATATTTACTTAATATTACCAAACTTTTTTTCAGTGTACGCGGTGTAGTATATATTAGTTAATAAACGAATGTTACGTTTTCTTATTGTTCGTTCAATTATAAACACAAAAAAATGCTTAGAATTGAAGAAACTTTTACCAGTGTATCAACTTCTTCAAGTTTTTATACTTTAAAAAAGAGATAAGATTAAATATTTCATCGTAAGTAAAAAATAATAAACGAATACAAAAAACATAAATATTGGAATGCCAAAACGAAACAACCTCTAATAAGACAACAAAGACTGTAAAAATATTTCTTACTGGACAAGTGCTTTTGTTTGTACAAAAAAAAAAAAAAAATAAAAATAAATAAAAGATATCATCCCGAGTAGACGCACCGAGGCAAGAAAATATTTCATTACCCTGTTGACTTTATTTTTCGGGCGGAGCCATAAGAAAGCGAAACCGCGAATATGCGCGCTCCCCAGTGGACATTCAAATGCTCGCCCGACCGCAGTGGACCGCAGGCACGTGTAATTAAGCGCGATCCATCTCCTCCGGGAAAGTATATACGCAAGTGGAGTGCCCATGCCTACGCCGATGGACTTTTTGGAGATGCACCTGCGGTTGCGCATCCAGCTCGGCTGCTCCTCCGCCTCCCTCCTCGCGGCCCGCGCGGAGAAAAACTCGTTCGACCGGCCGGAGATTCAACGGAGCAAGAAGGGCGCGAAAGAAAGGGGAGTAGAGCCCGAGACTAAACAAGCCCCTCGACGCACGCGGAAGGTGCTGCTCCGAAAGGACGAGTCCGAGGAAAATTGCGGTCAGAAGAATAGGCGACTCTGGATGCACTTCAAGTTGTTTCTATCGAAGGACTATTAGGGATTATTAATTATGTTCAATCTATCACTTTTGACTAATTAGCCACGTTTTAATTTTCCCTCTAATCAATTTATAATTTTGTATAATCGAAAGTACTTATGTCAGCAATGCACGATAATTATGACTAGAGTAGTTGATCATTGTAATCGCGAATGTCACTAAAATTAATTGCGACCTCATATATAAGTACTAATATCTAATCGTCTAATCATCTTCTAAATTCAATTTAATTAAATTTTTGTTGAATTTTTTCTTATAGAGACTATTACTTTTTATACCGTTTCTTTTTTACTTTCTCGAATGAATGTTGTACTTGATATAAGTTAGTGCCAAATAAATGTACATTGGTTGTGCAACTTGGAATGCTTCGGAATTTGCAATCAAGGTCAGTATTTGTTCATTAATCTAAACAGATCTAATATAAGTCGAACCTTATTTCACTTCATTAATTACTACACGGCAAAACTTTATATACAGCAAACATTGAATTTCTTTGTTTCTAAATAACTTTATACTAACTTGCAAAATGTGATCGTCATGATCAGAAAATGTTGAAATAAATTGCTATACGGTTTATTCATACATTTTTAACATTACTGGAAATGTTTGCAGTGCAATTTGCCACCTTTAAAGCTAAATAATACAACGTCCGCAGCAACACACGAGTCATTAAAAATCTATAAGAATGTACTGGTGCAAAAAGCGGTTAGAAAATCCTTAATTTATCGGTCAATGAACGACTTACTGCAATTACTCTGAGCAAAGAAGAGCGAGGCAGCAATGGGTAACAGTTTCAATAAACAAAAGACATCATTATACGACCAGTGCTCTTTCTCATCGAAAACAATAGACTTCTTTAATTGTACCTAGAAAATAATTCGCTAAAGAGATGTTTTTACGTTGAGTTGAAAATTACACGTATTCTAATTAAACTCGCGAGTAACACGTACCCGTCGATGTGAACACTCTTATCTTATGTCTTTAATACGAATATGCGAGTATAAGGCTATTATGTACAATAGATTTCAAATAGTTATACTTTTTTAATATTTACGCGTTTATATTTTTAATTTTATTCAAAATTAACAGAGAACATCTGTTTCAGAAATAAACTTTATGCAATAATTGCATTGGATAAATTAAATTTGTGTTACGATCAATAAATTTTAATTAGAACATACATATAATGCAGATTAACAATTTAAACTCGTATTATTAAACAAACGTGTAAGTTGCACGTTAAAAAATAAACCATCAAATTCAATGACCTCATTACCAGCACGATATATCTCAAAGTGCTTTAATCAATTAAGTTGTAGAAAAAAAATTAAAGATCGAAACAAATTTTAACAGCGCCAGAACACCGTGGTTCTAACGTAATTCCCCCCATGACAGCTAAATTAGCCATGACTTTGTCGCTTCGAGTTATGACAGTTTTTTGTCTGGCCTCATTAAGAAAAAAAATTCAAAAAATTAAGCACGCGTCACGATAGATAAACACGCGAAGCCACCGCACTTACGTCGATGACGTACAAAAACACGTGTAAGACGTTAAGCCCTATAATAAGGAGGTCGCGATCATCAGTCACGAAAACGGCCTCCTTGGGGCAATCCCAAGTCGGCAGCCTCGTCGATCCGTCGCCAAAGGGCGTCTTCTTTTAAAACACGGTATGCTGCCCCGATATACGCACATGCCGATTACGCCGCCCTGCATCCGCTTAATGCGGGAATGTACTTACCGCGGGTGCATTTTTATGCTCGCAAATTGAATGGCCACGCTTTATGCATCCGATTTGTGATGGAAACTTTAAATCTATGATTATTTGCTTTGTTATTAGAACAAATGGAAATTATTTTTGTCCTCAATGCAGGTTTACATACAAAGGTTGAAATTTTAAACACGAAGAAACATATAGAAATTTTCAGTTTAAATTATATTTATTTATGCTGCGGGGCCTTTGTTTAATGCATTATTTCGAATAATCTAACAAAAGAATTTCTTTTATCTGCGTACGTAAATAACTAATGGACGGATTGCGGATTATTATTTTTCCAGCCTTTTGCATGTTTTTTTTTTACAATTCTGCAGTTTTCAGAATCTCATAATAAAATGTTAAGCATTATCTGAATGAAAAGGCAGCACTTCAATGTTATTTCTACAAAAAAAAAAAATAATCTAGTTTTAATTAAATTGATTCGCTAAACGATTACTTATATTAACATATAAAAAATTATCTTACAGACATAAATTCAACATATTTCTACCGATAAAAATTGTTCTCCATTTTTCTTTTTCTTGTACTAAAGTTTACCTATATTTTTTTACTAAAAGTTCCCTCTTCAATGCAACCAAAAAAATGGTACCATTAGAAAAAACTCCCCTCCTTAAGTTTAATCAAGCCCTTTGCAAATTTATCTTACGGTGAGGACGACTATAGTCATCCTCATCGTCTACTGACACGCAGCCGACATAACTGTCCAGTCCGTCAAGTCAGGATCGACGTCCGAGGAAGTGGGACGTCGGTTCGCGACATCGCGACCTCACCGCCATGCGTACGCGAGCGCGTCAGCACAGAAGGCGAAGTCCTCGGGCGACAAACCGGTTGCGAGTCTACCAGGCGGTATTCTCTGCAGCCCGAGAGTCTTATAATCCGCTGCTCGGCTTCCCTCGTCCGCGCGCAGTCGAAACGAGCAAAGTCGCTCGTGCGCATTTTTTTTTCCACCCATCTTCTGCTCGCATCGCTCCTCGAAGGGCGAGTCGGAGGCAGACGCTCGGAAGGGGGAGGTAAAACACGCCGGTGATAAATTGAGAATTTCTCCCGCCACGAGAAAAATGACGCAACGCCCTTTTTTGGGGGCCAGATCTCGATGTTGGGGAAGTCTCGTTGTGCGCTGCTTTGAATGCGTAATGGCCAAGGTAGAAATTGAATGTTTTCTCTAATGTCCTGGATTAATCATCACGGATGAAGAGAAGTTATGACTGAAGCGTCGTTATGCGGTTGGGAGGAAAAAAAAGTGACGCGTTTATATCATGCATTGGCCCCTTTCTCACACAGCGGTGGAAAGTGCAGCAAATGTAGATGAGGTGCTTGGCCTAATTTACCCACGTGCAGCTTTATTTTCGGTCGTGATTGAAGAATCAATGCCCCTTATAAAATAAAAAAATTAAAAAATTTAAAAAATCTATACAACCAAATTTTTTAATTTTAAATTAAAATAATTTTAAAGTTTTTTTATAAACAAAATTGAATAAGTACTTGATGTCACGTTGGTGTTAATTATAGTAATTTTGTAAGATATGTGAATTAGCTGGTAAAGATTTTTCGATTTTTCTTAAAGAATATTCTAAATCAAGCAATTTAAAACAGTCTACAGATGACAACCTTTTTGTACGTTTACGTCATTGATTAACTTTTAATGTGATTTTTATTTATTCTTTTAGAAGCATTACCATAGACGCATCAAATCGCCGTTAAACGCTCGGTTATTAAAATTCAATCAACCGAAAACTTACATTTCAAGCACGTAAGTTCACGCACGGCTCTGAAACACGAGCAAGAAGCAGTTGAAATAAAAAAAATAAAAAATAAAAAATAATCCGTCAGGGAGGCGAAGGTTGTAATGTAGAAAAACGGAGAGACGCGGATAAAGAGCCGGAGAGGGAAAAAAAGGTATCGCACGAAAAAAAACTGCCTGAAAATTAACGGGACGCAAGCACTATACTCAGCTGCTGTCTCGAAAATCACGACGTCGGAGTCGCAATAGTTTCCACCTGTAATTACGCAAAAGGAGAAGGACGATGTTGGCCCCGACTTGTCTTATTCTCTTTCTCTGCTTCTCCTCGTCTCGACGTTTGCGCGTGGCGCGATTCTGCCGTTTCTTTCTTTTCAGTCCTGGAAATTACGATACTGCCGATTTTTGCGCGCAAAACGCAGTCGGAAATCTTAATATGCGAAGTTGCTTGAGGGTACTTAGTCGCGCGACGAACTGAATGCAACAACGCACAAAAGCTTTTACACTTTGGTTATATTGAATTCGTATTGAATTTAAAAAAAAAACTTTGTCCTTTCCTTCTTTCATGGTGATTTAAAAATCGCTTATGTTAATTTTACTTCTTTATATTTTTCAAGACCATATTTTGGATAACGTGAATTTTTCAAAATTGTGGATTTTAATATGAGCTTTTGCTTATCTCGGGCAAGTTTTTATTCTAATCACATTATGAGAATGTATGCTATATTTTCAATTACAAATTTTTCTTTTAGATACTTATATATTGAAAAATATCGCTGCAAAAATTCTAATATTCGTGTTATAGTTTGGTAGTTACGTTGGTCTTACTTTAGTGTAAGACGAGTAAATACTCATGAATGTGCCTTAAGTTGTTGCAGCTGTTGCGGATATAATCATTTTCCATCTCATTTTCTGAAATAACAATGGCGAGAGCAAAGTTAAAGTTACTATTATAAGCGCCTAGCAACTGAGTTATCAGAACGCGCTACTAGCTGAGCCTGATGTATAGAACGGTAATGTGGTTAAAACTGTTTAAAACTTACGTTGCGGATTAAACGAAAAAATGTTTTAAATCCGCAAAACAACATTACTTTTTTGTACTTTCTTTTTATAATTAACTACTGTTTTACACTTTATTACCTATTTTATAGTCGAAAACTAGTTTGGAACAATAGTTATGCAAGGATACGGAAAGACAATTTTAATTGCATCTTCCGTAGTTTCACTTTACTTCTAACGAGTACTGCAGAGTCAAAAGAAGTGCATGAGCTTAAACTTTGAGACAATTAAATAGATTCATGCATGCATCATTAATTACATAACTTTGTGAAGTTGATCGATCTTTACAAACTGTGAGTTGTAGCGATATATAGTAAATATTATCGGGCTTTCTTTTAGAGCTTAAAATGTTTTTGAAATTCATAAATCTAGAATAAAACTAAAATTATTTAACATCAAAAGAAGTAATATTATTTTAAAAAGTACATTCATGAACTATGTATATAGGATCATAAATTTTAAACATAAAAAAGTGTTAATGCAAATGACCGTACAGTAAGTAATTTTTTGCCCTAAAGTTAGTCATGACTACTTCACAGATTATTTGATAATTTTTTATATTTTCACGAACACATAATATGATAATTAGAGTGGCACTCGAAGCTTCACAATATTCTAACGATATGAATCACAAAAATATGTCAGTCAGTACCTTCATTAAACGACGCTCCATAAGCATTCGTCCCGCCATTAGGATATAAAAAAACCTTCAAATTATTCAAAATAAATCCTGATCACTTTGAAGGTCAGCCGAGCGACTTATAGGTGCCTCCATTAGAATTAGAATACCTTTCAACGCGTGCTCCTTAAAGCCTCCAGAAGCAACTCCGTGATTTACGCCGCCGACGCGCTATATTTAGATTTAAAAAGCGAGAAATACTTTTTTTTCGCCTTAGGGAATTTAAACCGTGCGCGCACCTTCGTTATCTCCGGGCGCCCCGGCCGTCCCTTATTGCACACTTTTTTTATTACGCGCGCGCACGCCACGCGCTCCACGGACTTTCGAAGAGGCTCGTTCGAAATCCCGGATGATTTACGATTTTTAGGGCCTGGCGCGCGAGGCCCCCACCGAGATAAAAAACCAGTTTTGCGGCCGGGGCAATTTTTTCGCGAGGCAACGGTGAAACGGGCATAACGGCCGAGGGACGAGCGTCGCCGAATCTCTCCGGTCGTATCTTACGCTCATCCCGCGACCTCGAAGCTGGTTTATCGGCTTTGCGAGGGAATACCGAGAACCCGCCTTATTCTTCGCCGTGGCGAATTTATTTTTTGGCTCATTAAGTTTCACGTGAGGGCTTTGTGCAATTTTCAGCTGAATGTTATTTAATCGGACGGAACGAAGAGACGAGGCTTTCGGGTGACAGGAATTTTGCGGGTTTGTATATAATTGTGATTAAGCGCGGATTTTGCAGAATGCAATGATTCGTTCCTTTGTGCGTAAAAAATATTTCGGTATAAGTATCGCTTAAACGCGTTGAAATTAAATTTTGTGTGCTATTTAATAAACTGTGTGATATTTATAAAAGTAAATAAATAATTATACTGCGTAAAATATCGACCAGCAATTTTGTCGTTCTTTGAAAAAAATAACTGAGATTACTTTGCGAAATTTTGTTCTAACGTATAATTGCAGAGTTTAAAATACTATTATTTTCTGTTTAAAAGAAGCAACTTAATGCACAAAATTAGTCGTGTAAGTAAACGTCTGAAAACGTAAATTAATTTAATTAATGTTTCCTCGTGAATTTGAAAATTCAGTGAATATTATTAGAGGCTAATTACAGTCGCCTCGAGTTCAATGAACGTTTGTTATACGAATGTACACATCTTTATATTTTATGCACACCTGAAATGCTGCGTCCAAAAATATATATTCATAAGAAATTTTTAAATTAAATAAGCCATCTAACGAGTAACTTATATTTCTATCAAATATATCGACTAAAGTATTAAAAAAGCCTTTTGTTTCTACACTTGCGACTGTTGCTGCACATAGGACTTACGCATGAAAAAAAATGATAAAAGCTTTACACAGCAGCACCTATTATTACACTGTGACTAACTGTAATCTAAGAAACGGATCGTAAAATCCGCGATAAAAGACGCATTTCGATAACAACAGAAAAAATTTTATGACTCGACCGAAAAGCGACAAGACCTCGATCGCCGGAGCAATTCTTGCTTAAAAAAAAAAATGGTACAAGATCGTGTTTTTTGGCAAGAAGCAGAGCACCCACACACTGCGTCTCGTCCGTGAACAAGCGCAGCGGGAGTGGTGCAAAAGGGTTTTTTTTCGAGCGAGCCACACTCCGATGCGTCGAGCGACCGGTTGGAGAAGCAAAGAAAGAGGGAAACGGAGAGAGAGAGAGAGTCACTCGAAAATTCAACGCACGAACGAGTCCCGCCTTCCTCCGAGGCGGACTCTCCTCCGCGCAGCATCCGCGAGGAGGTGCGACGCGGGTAACCAGCGGGCCGGAAAACGCCGGCCGCGATTTCCCCTCCCGCGGCTACTTTGCATCCGTAATGCGCAGCTTCGCCGATTGCTGCGCCGATGGCTCGGCATTCCTTTATTTTTCGGAGCCGGAGAGATCAATGGGCAACCGAGGATGTAATTTTTGCGCTCGAGTTGGCTAATCTTCTTATCGGTGAGAATTTCCAGCGACTCTTTGTGTATATGTTAGATTCCTGATTAAATTAGATTTTGGTTTAAACTTTATTTTGTTTAATTTATTTTGCTGTTTTATTGTTGACAGCGAAATTTAAAGATTCTAAAGGTATACTAGTGAAGAGTTTGCGCGCTTTAGGGATCGTACGTTTTTCTAAAATATTGAGATTGAAAAAATGGAAGTCGAAAAACGATGTAGTTCTCGTGTACCTTGTTTTAGTAATAGAAAAAATCATTTTAAATTAAAAAAAAAGAGTTGAGTTATAAATCAACCTTTACACCGTTCGAAAACTCCAATCAATTAAGAAATTAAAATATTAATATTCAAGAAAAACTTATTTTATGTCAACACTGATAATTAAAAAATGTAAAAGTTTGTTAAATGTGTTTCGTAGATAGTGGTCATAGCACAAAAAGTAAAATAAAATAGGAGCACGCGACGGTAACAAATGTCATTCGATATAATGCGAATAGTCGCCAAGTCAACGAAATTTTCGTTGAATCAATAGCAGCAACTTTCTACTGCCGCAAGTCCTGCAAACTCTATGCATACTTTAAAAGCTTGCCCTTTTCGGCAAGGGAAAAGACTCTACTTTTGACTTTCTGAAGTTGCTGAGAAAAACGTCCGAAACATTGAAAAAGAAAACTCTTTGGCTAGCGTGAAAGTTACGCTAGACGCTGCTTCCTTGTTTATTTACGTAACGCAAAAATACAACATTTTCGTGAATTCAAAGTTTTAAAACTGAAAAAAATATTCTAAAAATTTTAAAAAGTTTTTAATAATAAATTTGGAATAGTAATGCCATTTAAAATGTGTTGTATACTAATTTTATTAAAATCACACATACTCTTGATACCATTTAATTAGTAGTGGAGATATTTGTAATTTGACTAAAAATAATTTTTCTTAATTAATAAATTGACCTATTAATTAAGTCACCAAAAAGCCTTTTAACGAGGTGTTTCTAAGAAAATTAGAAAATAATTTTGGATTTTTTTTGTCACATCATGCTAGTTGATTATCTTTTAAAAGTGCCACCATAGTAAACATATCGGGAATCGAATATTTATTAAAAAAAATAATTAACGTCGTCTGTTTACCTCGGCCGATTAATTCAAACAAAAGAGGTTCGTTGACCCTTCGTAACGCATTTGCGAGAGACGTACGTCATCGATAATCCAGTTTCAGATTTCAAAACACTCATTGACTCGTGATGTTTCTCTCGCTGATCTCGCCGAGTGCTTTCTCCCAAAGGAATTTTTAATGATTATCTATTCATGCACGGAGAAAAAAGTCGACCTGAAAATTACAATAGTGTATTGTACAATTCTTGCAGAGTACAATATAGTTTTGACACTTTTGACACTCGGAGCGGTCCATTAACTATTGAAAAAAGTTACAATAGATTCCTGTAGATTATACAAAAACTGCTAATCTTTATGTCTCCTAAATTCTACCAGAATGGGAATCTGCGAGAACATTAAAATACGCTATTGTTATTTTTAATTAAAACTTTTTGTACGATGTAAGAAATTAAAAAAAAAAAAATCTTATTCATCCGATGGATACAAAAATTGTTTGATTTTAAAAGAATTCTATTATTTACCTCTACCGTAAATACTTTCTGTTATTTTCCGGTCAAAAATAGATTCGAGCCCTTCTATTTCCAATTTCAGTTATTTGCGCAACGTCGATCGAAGCGGTAAGTCACGTCCGTATAATTGATAATAAGTTTAAAACTCGATAACTGCTTGTGTCATTCGGCGCAGAAATCGCCAGTTGGAAACTTCGATTTTGCCGTTTCAAAATCCACCATCGTAATGGTCATCTTACGAAAAGGCAATTGACTGGGTCCTCGAAGAAAGGAAAAGGAGCGCCGAGAGCACTTTTGAATTCTATGGTCAACTCACGGAACACTGTCGGACGTTCGAAAGGGGCGTTTCTATCGTGCTACTGTGCCACGACTGTCAGCTGACTACTTATAATGCGCACGAGCTCTTTAAAATTTAAAAAAAAAAGTCACCGTTTATTATAGTTACCCATAATCACAATTTTTATTATGAATTTATTTTTTTACGCTTCCTATTATAATGCATGCTTTTACTATCACTCACATAAACTGACGTTACAGTACATGTCATAAACAATTAGCATTCACGTTTAACGAGTCGTAAACTATAAAGCCTCTTTTTCAAACCACTCAACAAAGCTGTCATTGTTTAAAAAAATATTTCGTTAAAATAAAAACCTTGTACGCACACTAACTAACCAACCAAGAATTCGAAGAGCAAACAAAAGACGTGCAGACGCGCGATAACCGCACAGCGTCGGCACCCATCGATCGACCATCCTATCCCGAAACGACTTGTAATGGCAGCCCGTGTATATATATAGACGCTTGTGCGAAATCACTTAGCCGAAGGGATATAGCCGCAGCTCGGACTCCGACAGCGGCGCAGTGCATCAAAGTTGCGCTCTCGTCTTATAATACCGCGGGAGCGGGCGGGGGTCCGACGCGGATCCCCGGAACTTTATCAATGATCCATTGCGCGACCGCCTGCCTCGCGTAATCTATTTCGAAACGCAGGGCGGACGGAAGCGTGGGCGGACGGCAGGAGTCCGTGGAGGAAGCTCCCGGCGAGTGGCAATATGCACGCGCGGAGCCGAAATCCGCGGGCAGCCCCGACGAGACTATTTCTCCCCGCTGATAACTCGAGTTCTTCTATTAGTGTGCTATACGCTTTTCGAATGAGCTTTTTTGTGCGAGCGCCTCGAATCATCCGGCCGACCTGGATAGCGGGACAATGGAGGACTTTGAGGATAAGCAGGGACTGATATAGTGAAATTTTTTCATCGGCTCGGCTCTTCGTATAACTACTTTTTAATTATGGTTTATTTTAGACTTACTGGGAAATCTATGAATCTATTAATTTATTAATGAGCTTCACGCACTCAATTTTATTACTACCTTCTAATAAAATTTAGAAAAACACTTATTTCGTGAGTCTATGCATATTAATTAGAAGAAAAAAATTCTTTGATAATTCTATATGTGAAATTTTTAATTAATTTTTAATTTAGGTGACGCGAAACCGGTTATTTACTGATTAAGTAATTTAATTGATTTTTTAAATAAGATTTTTAATTAAGTAGAAAAATATAATGTAGAGAATATAATAAAAAGTATTTTTAAATAATATTTTTAATAGATTTCTTGTCATGTATTTTTTTTTTCTTGAAAAGAGAAGAATCGAATGAAAACTTTGGTGGATATAAGAAATTAAAGGTTAAAAGACGAATAAAACGGCCGGAGCTAAATTTAACCCGCGTTCGGGCTTTGATTTTCTCCCTCGTGCCTTGGGCGAATGACGCGACGTCTTATCGGCAGTTTCGAGTAAAACGTTGAATTACGCCCATGCTCGGACGTTATTCGAGACTCAGAACAACCAGTCTACTTACTGGGGCGCGGGAAAACCCGAAGAAAAAAACTTCTGAGCGTCAATAATTTTATCGCGCATCGATGCCCAGAGTAAATAAGCGTCGAAGTTAATTTTTTTTTTCCTAACTTTTCTAGCTATTCGCGTTTTCGAACTGCGACTTACTTAGCAATTCTTTTTTTTTATTTTGTTTGTGCAAATAACATAACATTTATGAAAAATTCTGCAAATTTTAAAAGTTTGTTCAATGAGCTAAAATACTATCAATTTGCACAGATCAACTACAGATAACATTTACCTTTTAGTTAATACTTGGACATCACCTAGAAAACTTTACTGTTTAACGTTTACTTTGAAATTTAATAAAATATTTAATCCGCGCATTTAAAAGCTGCAAAGACACATTTCAGTGGAACACATCACAAGAATGAAATAAAATCAATATAAAATTAAATTAATAAGCTCCTCTTCAATGCAGATATCATTCCAGCATTTAATCTATTTAAATCCAGTTTTCAATTCCTCAATCAACTTACAAGCACCTCTCTATATACCACTCCAACTGCATGCGATCAACTTTAAAAAAAAAATTATAATAATAAAATCGCAAGCAAATGGTTCATGCCATAGTTTCACGACTGCCCGCATCCTCTGCAGGCGCATCTTCAATCCTAACCTGAGCGCGACCCCGATTGTTGGATTCCGCAAAAGTGTCTCACGCCCGCTTCGCGGAGAAAACGAGCGGCTAAAAAACGAAAGTCGAATTTTTTTCTGCTCGTCGCGCGAGAGACCCAATTGTCGCGCCGCGACGTCCCGGATAAAGAGCGCTACTCCCAGCGGAGAATGCGCCGCGACTTTTGTTTCGCCCATAGGCGGGAGCGTGCAAAAAAAAAATGCGGGAGAGTAGGGAGAGCTCGCAAAAAGTGCATGAGAGGCGACGGCGACGGAAAAAATGAAGTTTTCGCGAAGGAGCTTGGTGGACGGACGCCCGTGAGAGTCTCTCACGTGTCACCGCGATTCAGAGTCGAGTGCGAGCGAGAGAGAAAAGGAGAGCGTCGAGCTCCTCGCTTCGGCCGAAAATGAATCGGATGGTAAGTATACGGAGCGCCTTCTTTCGTTACTCGGTTATAGCATATACCTTGTCTCGAAAATTTCTTACGATTGGTACTGTGGTTTACTTTTGTTTGAGTTAATCGATTACAATATTTATTAAAGAATTCGAGTCACTTTAATTAAAGTACCCGTTTTGGCTTTTGAGTTCAAGGTAAAGGCTGCTTGGGAGGAAAGTAAGTTGTATGTTGATTAAGATAATAACTTTTTTTTTTTAAAGAAAACGCATTACTCATTATTATTGAATAAGGAGCGAGAAATGATTAATTAATAGTAAGTAAGTGTGTCATTGACAAACGTTGTATTCAAAGCAATGATCGCATAAACAGAATCGAAATTCTTTGTAATAAAAAATACGTGAAATGTCACTTATAGTTACAATTGGACAAACCGATTTACACAGAAAACATTACGCTGTGAAAAAAAAAACCGTAAAAGGACGCATTACACCATGATTAATTACATCTGGCATAATAAATTTTGACCTTCGATAAAAGACAAGATATTTTAAGAATAACTATGTATAGTCGTTCGTACATACACTCGCCTCGAATTGAAACTCGAAGAACAATTTAAAAATTTGCAACGTCGTATGAAAATATTTGAATTGTTCTTCGAGTTTCAATTCGAGGCGAGTGTACATATAATACAGCACCGAATACTTAAAAACTAGAACACTTAAAAATCAAACCATTATATTGAAATTTATTTTATTTCTTCATACGACAATGAGAACCAACAATACTCCCAGCGCAGGCTATCCGTTACGTTAGTTCTTCTTCATTGTCCAATCATTGCGCAACGCAACAAAGCCCGAACCAAAAAACAATACCGTCCATCCCATTCTTTTTACTTTACGTAACTCAAAATATAAAGCGCGCCTACGCGTACTAGAAAAAAAAAAAAAAAAAAGAGATCGAAACGCATCCTCCAGCACGCGATCCTCCACATACCTCCCTTCTCACCCTCCCCTGTGCAATCCGAACAGCACATCCGCGGTTCGGTCAGCGACGCGAGTGTCTCTCCGTACGGAGCACAATAAGCGCGGCGGCGTTAATGAAAAGCATCCAGTCCGCGCGGAGAAAGTGAACGCCGGGCGCGGCGGAACAATGCGCCGCGGACCTCCCCCCCGCGCAGCGGAACGGAAATTGAAAAAGGCCGTCGACACGGACGATCGGTCCCCCGCGGGCCGGGCGCGGTTATCGCGCCGCTGCAATTTGTCGCGTCGCGCGTTATCGCGACGGGGCCGCGCACATGCGGAGCATTGTTGCACGCCATCGTATGTACGTTTGCGCAAGGAGCTCGAGGCTTTTTTCGATGTGATTTTCTCTTTTTTTTTTTGTTTATTTTTTTGTTTCGTATACAGGGAGTACGCGATGGTGTACGGTGACTGCACGCTAATTTCATTTATCGGCGACTTCTCAGTGCGTGGGCGGGCATTGTCACGTTTCTGGCATTCGAGGTGTGGGTAAGAGAATTGTTCGGAAGGTTTTTTTTTTAAAAAAAAAAGTTTCTAATGAACTTGCCGGGATTTTAAACTTGTGATTCATTTATAGTTTAACGACTGCTGGCGTTTTGTATATTTATCGTTTTCTTCAACTTTTTTATTTAAACAAGTAATTGATCAGTTGGATAATATAAATTCGATTAAACTTTTTTTATATAGTTTAAGCCGGTGAGTATTTGCAATGTTGAAATATAACGACAATTTCAAAATATTCAATGTATAAGAAAAAATTTAAGTATAATCTTAATTATTCAAGAGAAGTGTAATTATTTTCTCAAAAAGGTAAATCACTAAATTGAATGTCACCCCATCATAAATAAACTTCAAGCTGTATATCAATAAATTTTCAATCTCCTTAGCGTCCGAATTCGGTCCATTATACAATTTTTTACCTCTCGCAACATTAATTTCCCTAACGCACCTCATAAATATACATGGAGCACTTGCGAAACGTCAAAGACGAAAATTGAGCCAGACCCCGGCGCCAAGTATATATCCGTTAATGATAGTTTACAAAATGCAGCGGCAGAATTTACAGGACCAATATGAGGCCGGGCCCTGAATTATGGTCATCACATCCGGAAGCTCGAGCGGGAAATTTCGATAATCTCGCGCGGCGCTACTGGGCACTGCGAAGGGCCATTTCAAAGCGATAATAAATCTATTTAGGAGCCGATGGGAATGTTGAACAGGAGGCAAGTCCAGCGTAAAGATGATGACTGCGTGGTTTGCCGACCTGCGGTCGCGAGGTCCCCTGATTCCCCACTGGCGTGTCTCCACACCACTATATATGCCGTGACGTCGCTCGTCCCACTGAATTACGAGAGCACGGAGTACTAATCATTCGGAGATTAATTTATGCACCCATTCCGCCTAGTTTTGTATTATTGGAATCGAAATTACAGCAGCAATTTTATTTCATAAAATAATAATGACATTGAAGTAGATTTACGTAGTTAATCAATTAAACATTGATTTTAGTTAGAAAGTACTATTCTGAATCAATTAAATTATTGACGATATACTATTAAAATAATTAACACTCATTAATTTCTTTTTAATGAATCCTACTGTTTAATCAAATTTAAATATTTAGATATACGCTGTTTATGAAATCTCTTTAAAAAATTATATTTCTTTTGAAGAAAAAGAAAATTATCAGATTTTCGAAATTATGAAACATTGAGTAATTGAAAAATAATATTAAATAATACACGAAGTTGGTAATGTTTATGTTTTTCGTAAACAAACCTCTCGGAAAACAGGAAGAATATTTAATTAATTAGCGAAATATAATTCTAGAAAACTTAAATGGTTTAAAACCATGTCTTGAACTAATTAGCGATACTCTTTAAAGGAAAATATTTAATTGTTTAAATTAAATCGAGTGCATTCATTACAACTTTCCCATGATGAATCGCGCGTAGGGAACCAAAGCTTTTTTTTGAAAATGTCGAAGCTTTTTTGCTCCCAAGAGACTTTCGAAAGGTCGACTACTGAAACCGCTGCACAACGCTAAAACACAATGTAAGGATGGGACTAACTTTGCTCACAAAAGTTTTTGCTTATAGTGTACGCGTATTTTCATTTGCTCGACTGAAATAATCTAATAACGAGTAATCCCTAACTAGTTGCTAAAGGGGAGCAGCGACACTATGCAAATGTCATCGTACTGGAGTAAAAAGAGAATTAGTTACAGTGAATAATGCTTCTATAGATTTTAAGCATAAAGAGATAAATTATTCTTTAACATTCTAGACTGGTCTGCATTAAAGATTTACGTTAATTATTTGTATACTTAATGATAATAATGCAACTGTACGAAATATTAAAAACTGTATGAAGATTGGAAAAAATAAATAAATAAGAATTGACAATTACTCCGTGTCCCTAGTATCTGATGGTTAAATAATAATTTTTTAAAATAATTTTGTTTAAATTTCTATGAATAATTATATTATAAGAAAAACAAATGAATACATCTAACTTTAATATAATAAGAACTTTAACTGTAAGTAACTAAAGTGCAAGTAGAAATTTCATTTAATTTAATAACGAATTTTACGGACAAGCTGACCTGGTTAAAAATATTATTAAAATGATTAAATGCAGAAATCTAATATTTCCTACGCTAGATAGAAGCCTTAATGAAATTAAAACAGTAACAGCAATGTACATTTGCTTCTGACCCGGAAGATAAATTTTTTTAATTAATAAAGACACAAAATTCACTGTGCATATGCCTACATCTCCTATTTACGACTAGAATTTCAACATCAAACTATGCGCGCGCTTTTAAATATATGCTCTAACCATCGCTCAAAACAATAAACTATATTTCTTATAGAAAGTTCGATATTCCATGCATAGATTCCTCCAGCATTATAATAAATTACGTAAAAATTTACCGCAAGCCTAACTTTCTTAAAAAAAAAACTCGGCACTTAAATTCTCACCCATCAAAAAATCAAACACAATAGAATCGTCGATTCAGCACATCCCAAAAAAAAATTCCAACCAAAATCGGCGAGTAGTTCAGCAAAAAAGGCCCGAGGGGCCCGCGCCTTTAAAAAAGGCCTCATGTTTACCTCCCAACCGAGCCGCGCGCGCCTCGTGTCCGGTGTGCTAAGCCGCGCGCGCGCTGCCCTCCCCTCCCGCCGTCCGAGCGGAAGTTCACTCGGCCGCCCCGGCTAAAAAACTGTCGACCTCGCCGAAGACGAGGCCGGGAGTCGCCGGTGGCCTTCGACCAGGCCGGAAGTCTCCGCCGATCACGACGATCCGGACGCTCCGCTTCCCAAGCCCCATCGCCGCTTTGTTCCTCCTCCGGCCCCGCGGCATACTCAATTACCCATGACCAACACCTAAGACAGGGGTGGGGGCAGCTCCGAAGGGTAGAACATCGCGTGCCCTTTTCGCGTGCCGGAATCTCCCCCGAAGTAGCGCGCGCCACTTCAAACGAAAATCCGCGCTTCGTGTCATACCTACACACCGACTGACAGCCCAGCCTATATCCTACGGTTAAAATTACAGAAGGCAAGTGTAAAAAGAAATCGCAGCACGAACCTTTCGCGTCCTTCCGAAGTACACCGCCTCAGAACTGGCTCGCGAATTTGCACGTCGCACAGGCACACAGCGGTGAACGCATGTCAGCAGAAAAAAAAAAAGTGCGACACTCGCGCGGGGGTGCAGCGCGCGGCGTCGACGGAAAGCGGCCGGTGCACAAGGTAACGCGGCTCGAGCGTCTCGAGCGGTACTGAACGGCGGCGCACACGCGAGATTCGTGGCGGCGGAGCGCGCGCCATCGCCGGTGACTCGCGGCCGCCGCTTCGCCGCCGACGCCGCCGGACGGTGCGAAGACCGAAGACCCGCCGGCTGCTGCGCGCCGCGGCGTATCGCGAGCTCCGAGGATTTCACCGCGATGAAACCTTTTCTCAACTGGCTCGCGGTTATAAGTACCGGAAATACGGTGATATGAATTTTTTTTTTTTCACAGGCGATGAACGGAAATTATAGTAGCTTTTTTGTATAAATAATATGATTGTATGTTAGTTCTTTGTTTATTTATGTTTAATTTTAATCGGAAATGGTGTTTATATCTAGAAGATAAGCGACAGTTTGATTACGAAACTGATTACGAAATAGTATAGTAATCTTTTTATAAATTATTATATGATTATTTTTAGTTCATTTTGACCGTAAGAATTTCAATTATTATCCATGTCTGTAAGACAGTCGATAGTTTGACTATTAACTGGTTTATTATACTTGGAATTACTTTAATAAGTAGTAACAGTCAGTACCGACAAGCCATCTCGAACACTGATACTTGTATTCGTCGCGTTTTTTTTCTAGCCGTATTTTGAAAGTTTTAAATTGAAAAAAGCACTCAAATGTAAAATTACGTATGCTTAATTTTGACTAAAAGAATTTGAATTATAATGCATGTCTATAAGACAGTCAATAGTCTGAATATTAACTAATTAATTATACTTAAAATGACTATAATTAGTCGTAAGTGGTAACAGTCAGTAACGGCAAGCCAAAATATGTCAAACACTGATACTTGTATTCATCACGTTTTTTTTCTAGCCACATTGACCGGTTTTAATTGAAAAAAGCACTCGAATGTAAAAAGTATGGGCACTAACATTTGAACTATTATTTTTATAAAGCTTTAAAAAGTATGAAAACATTTTTTCCAATGCGGATTCGAGAAAGTAGGACAAATCGGTTTTAAACTTCACGTGTGTATTTGAGTTTCGCGTCATAAATTTTTTCTCGTAAAGTTAGTGCACATATTTTACGTAAAATTCTCTTTTATGCGAGCGACAAGGAAAAAATGTATGCAGAGAAATACCAGTCAATTTTGCGTCAAAAGTAAAATGAATTAATGACGAAATATTAGTAAACGTAAATTTTACATAAAATTTTCTTTTATGTTAACGATAAGAATAAAAGCGTAAAAAATGCCTGGTTTTGCGGGAGAATTAAAGTTTAAATTAAACATTTCACGTTACATAAGAATCATAAAAAAAATAAACAAACTTATAAAAGTAAAAATTTGGATTATTATTGAAGCACATCATAATTACTGAATGATTTTAATTGTTAAAATGATGTTTAAAACTGATCGATTCTTGCACCACATCAAAGTCAATTATTTCAATTTATTAAAGAAAACCCGTCTAAAATACATACATACGCAAAAAATCAAACAATAGAGCAGTTACACCCGCAATTTTTTTTAAAAAAGTAAATGGATGTCCTCCTAACATTTCTTTACTTTAAATATTAAGAAACTTTTTTTACTGCACGAATCAAATAAAAACATCATTACTAATTCATAGGGTCAATATATTTATATTCATGTCCATTGTTACAATTTTAATAAAAGTTGAATAAGTAAGGGTCAGAATTTTCTTTTTTCGCGATAAAATCAGCTCCTCTCAAATAACAGGTGAGAAATAACAAAGCGGCAGAGTATTCTCGAAGAAAATTGGATGGGATCGTGTATAGGGTGGTTTCCAGTAAACTCCCAGGGCTGCGTGTGCCCGCCACGTGCGCCTCGGTCCGAGATAGCCATTCAACCTTTCTGTCTGGCCGCCTATTAGTGTTTATTCTCGTGACTGGGTTTGACTCGGACATTTACGTTTTTATTCAGAGATAAGTTAAACGGACGTATTCTGAATAATCTTACATCTGTTTTTTTTTTATCGTGGAGATTTTTTTTTACTATGTAACTCGTTATTTACTATTATTATTACGACACGTCTGCTACTTGCAATAAACAAAGGTTTTCTTTCAGTAAGTTACTAATAAGTAAAATAAATATTTTTCTTCAAAAAGAGTCAGCTATTACAATTATTTTAATTATTATGCAAGTGCATATTTTATTAGCACAATAAAAGTGCATATTAATAATATACAGAAAAAAATTGACTGCAAAAATTCTTTAACCCTGAACTAATGCTGTTTTAATATTAAATGATACAGCGAGTCATTCACCAATTGAGTATGCAATTTAAGAAATTAAATTTAAAAAAGTTTTTCGGTTTTAATTACTTGCATAATATAATATTTAAAATTACTAAGTCTATTTTCAAAAAAAAAAAGCTTTTTTTAATTTTTACTACTTAGTTAAATTAAGTAACTGAAATACCAGCTGTTAAAGCTAGAAAATATATATTTCCCTATCTACAGCACTTGCAGATTACCTTAAAAAAAAGTCTATATAACAAGCCTAACAGAAAAATGAATTATTGACAGCAGCAATCACGTAAAATATAAACTCACGGCCAACCAAAGTAAGCACAAACGAATTGCGTGTATATGCAACTGAACCTTTAATGCCCGTCCACAGAGTAAGTAATAAAAAAAAATTGAAAGAACTGCACGGTCGCCTGCTTTGACCCGATCCCAAATCCGAACATGTCGATAATAATCGGAGGCTGCTTGCTGCGGTCCAGTCCGGATACTTCCGCGAGTGGACGTGATTTCCGCGTGTTCGCGGAATGCGCTCAGGTAACTGCAAACTTCCGGCAGGCCGCCAGCGAAACGCCGCGTCTTCCTGTTTCTTTTGGAGCCGGTCGCGCGGCAGCGTCGTTCGCTTGCCCAGTCCTCGGCCCTGGCAAACTGCCCCTTCGTGGCTCGTTCCTTCACTTTTCCCTTCCCCTCCTCTCTTTCTCATTCTTTCGCTTTCTTTTCCGCTCGATCTTTCGCTTTTTCCTCGCTCATCTTATTTCCGCTTCGCCTTGGCTTTATAACGAAGAGTCGCGGTACGGATCCTACTCTATTGTTTCATTAAAATCATTTATTTTGTCGATTATAAATTTACGTCGGACTTTTTTTAAGTAATTGAAAAGTAAAAGATTGACTTCAATGTATAGTGTAAAAAATCGATCTGTTTTAAACATATGTTTTTAAAATACCTAGAATATAAGTCAATAATCTGTCATTCACAAAGTACTTTTTGCGCAGAGAAAAAAAAAGCTTAGTTATAATCATTCTCGATCCTTTTTCAATAATTACTATGGACTTAGTAACCACGAAATCAACTGGCAAGTTTGGTTAACATTACCACAAATATTAACACAAACTATTTTTTTTTAAATAATTTTTAAAATTCTACCTGCTAGTTTTTAATATTTTTCAAAAATAACATAAGCTTTTGCGTAGCCTCTTTTCATATCACCGTAAAATAAATGATATCATTGAATGTGTCTATGACTTCGAAAAATAATCATTTGCATTTATAACAGTAATAAGGGCAAGAATAATAAATTACATTTTGCGAATATATTTATAGATAGTAATGTTAAAATTAAACGTTAGAGGGCGTGCTCATTGTAAACTTGGTATACTTACAGCGTTGTAGCAGCGCAACGTGGCATATGCAAGGATTACTTTCGGAGTGCATCGGATGTAATCTCGCGCAAATTTCTCGTCGTGAATATGGACAATTTACTGAATACTAAAACAAATAGAAACAATTTTTTATTTAAAAAAAGTGTATAATTAATAAAGTTTCATAAATAAAAATAAAGAATAGTAAATAAATGATTAAATAAAAATTAATTAAAAAATAATATAGAAAAATATTCTGTAAAAAGTAAATGTTAAATTGGTAAGAAAAGAGTTCCTTAAACCGAAACTACAAGTTCTTAAGAACACCTAAAAACAAGCAAACACGTGAAGACGTATCAAGCCGCGCTTGCATCGAACGAAAGAATGCTAAAAATATGATAACGGTAACGTGTCAGAAAGTGTGGGCTCACATTACTGTTTCCACTACATCTTAGACAAGTTGTCGTCGTCGTCGTCGACATTATCGGAATAAAATTTTATCGGAGGACAGTTTAAAAAATACTTCAACACAAATTGTACTAATAAACTTTTGAGTACTCAAATTTTTTGTTAGTAACGTCACTTTATTCTTCAGTACAGCGACACGTAAGTGGATAGTAAATTATTTTTCATTTTAATTCATAATTTCAGATATCGGCATCTAATGCAGTGTCTTCTAAATGAAACGTAGACTACGTATATATGTATATCATTCACGCACGGTAGCAGCGAGCACGTGTTTTTAGTAAGTAAGTTTTAAATAAAAGAAATGTTGAATTATAAATAATATAGTTAAATAATATTGAATATTTATTTTTTTTTCATCTAAGCGAGTATTAGAATTTTTAATTCACAATTCGATCTGTAGATTAAACCATGGCTAACGAAGAAAAAAATTCAAATCAGCCGGACATGAGTGACAGTGAAGACTGCGATGTTATTGAGGAAAATATTATGAAAATATTAGTGGCCTCCAATATTAATTTAGGTTACGAGCAAACAGTAAAAAGAGGTGATCATTAGAAAAAATGCGTTTATTAATTCTCATTGTTACGTTTCTTTAAGATTTTGTATACGATTATTAACCAAATTTACAATTGACTTAAACATTTTTCGTGGGCAGACCAGCAGGATGACAGTTTTAGAACTTTTGAAGAAATACTTCAATATGCAAGAGACTTCGAAGTTGACGCAATTCTTCTCGGAGGAAACTTGTTTTACGAATCGAGCCCTCCTCTTACTGTGATTACAAAATGCATAACTTTATTAAGGAAGTACTGTTTAAGTCAAAAGTGAGTAGTCAATTCTATTTATAAGATTGGGCCTTAATTTTACATTGATAAATTTCATTTTTTTTTAATATATATTTTAGACCAGTAAAAATACAATGTTTAACGGATCCAGAGTGGATTTTTAGTCACTGTCCGCATAAAATAGTTAATTTCGATGATCCAAATTTAAATATTGGAATGCCGATTTTTTCTATACACGGACATCGCGACACTTCGAGTAAGATGAATTTCACCTCGAAAGGGTTTTTTTTATACAAAGTATGTAATCATAGCTTGAATGAATAATTCACATGGAAACTTTTGCATTACAGTTTTTGGACCCGCGGGACCTCTAGATCTTCTTGCAGCAACTGGTCTAATAAATTATTTCGGAAAGTGGCCGACCGGCGAAGATATTATGATTCCACCTCTATTACTTCGTAAAGGGTTGACCACAATTGCACTTTATGGACTTAATCATATGAATGATAAGAAGTTATCAAAATTAATTAAATTTGATAAGGTACGTTTATTTATTTATTTTTTTTTTGTTCGATTGAAAACTAATTAATAAAAGTATGGTATAATATAAAAACATGTTTTCTTCACTTGCAGTTGAAGTTGTTACAAGAAGAATCACTTTCTAACGTCTTCAATGTAATGGTTTTACATCAGAATCGCCCTCGAAGAGGCAGAGCAAACAATACCTTCATCTCTGAAAGTTTTCTGCCCGATTTTTTGGACCTCGTTATATGGGGTCACGAACCTGTATGTCATATCAAACACAAAAAGGTCCCAAATAAAAATTTTCGTATTTCTCAACCAGGTATATATGCAAATCCACATCACGATGAATTAATAAATAATAATATAACAATTCATTGCGTTTATTTAGGTAGTACCATAGTAACTTCGTTGACTCGAGGTGAAGCAGTCCGCAAGCAAGTGGCGATATTAAATATTTATAAAGAATCGTTCGAAATGAAGTATTTGAAACTGAAAACTGTCAGACCTTTTGTATTTGATCGATTGAACCTTCATGAGCACGCTGATCAAATTAAAAATTTACAAAAAATAATGATATTTGGAAGACCGACTATAAGGAGTAAAAAAGAGGCTGTGCACGATTTTATCATTAAACATATTGACGAAGCTTTGATTCCTCTAGTTGAAGAACAAATAACAGGTTCCTTTAATTATTATCCATGTATAATAAAAGTGAGTTCAAATTTATTTATAAAGATCATGAATTGCAGGTCACCCAAAGCAACCTAAAAAGCCTTTACTACGTCTGAAACTTCATTGCGATAAAGAATTAGATAGATTTCAATTAGTTAGGTATTAATACCCTACTACTTGCATAATAATATTTATTTTTCTTTTTCTTTTTTGCATGAAATTGATTCTGATTCTTTTTTTTTAGAAAATTAACTAAAAATTACGAAGAAATCGTGGCTAATCCATTGGATATGATTTTCTTCGTTGATGAAGGAATAATGAATTACTTGGAAGCCGAAAGTGACGACGACGATTACGAGGATCTCTCGTCTTTGCATTTCGTAAATGTAAAGTACATCTTACTCGGTGAAGGAAATTATTTCAAGCTAATTAGTTTGACTTCTTTCAATTTTAGGAGACCCAAGAGTGGAAGCGTACCGTTAAAGATGGTATGGCCGAGCATTTCAATCGAGAGGAGAACAAGAGAAATCTCAAAGTTTTATCCGTAAAAAAGCTTAACAAAGCTCTAGCCAAATTCATGAACTGTGATAATAAAGCGTTCGATCGTTCGGTGAGGTGAGCAGTTTTTTTTACAATTTAATGTAATTGTTTTTTTTAAAGACGTATATGATAGATACTATTATGTTTAATTTCCAATAATTTGCGTATATTTTAACAGAAAGCAAATGCGGAAAACTGTCGACCGTTTGATAAATGATAATATAGCAGTTGAAAATGCCGATGACGCTATTGCATCTTATTGCGAGGAAAGAGTAGTCACAGAATTATCAGACTAAAGAAAAATTAGCCACATGTTTTATTTGAAAATGTTTATGACGTTGTTACTGATGAAAAATTTATTTACGCAATTATAGTCTTCTAAAGAGATTATTAAGATGAGTAGAATGATTAAAATAGCATAATAAGGAGTAAAAAATAAAGACTGCAGTGATTGAGACTACCTAATGTGTACTATGAGAATAGTAAAAAAAATGTGCAATGGTATATAATAATTAAACTTAAAATATTCAGTACTAATGCCTATAGTTTATTGAACTTATCTATAATTTATTTCTATCTATTTCTGAATATCAATTAATCTCTAATTCATCTTCATCAATATATTTAATAAATTTCCTTCTCGCAATTATCTTCCTTCTCTTCTGAAAGCAACTTATTTTTATCCATGATAATCATATATCTTATACATGAGATCAGGCAGTCCTGTCACGAACCGCGAGTCTATTCTGGTTGGTTAACTTCGATCGATAAATATAATGGTTGTATTGCCATGCAGAAAAAAAATTTTTTTTTAAGAATTTAGGCTTGGAAAATATCAAATAGAATTATTGTTGAATGATCTTTCTTTGAAATTGTTATTAATTAAGACATTATCATCAAACCATTGTAGATGCATTTCTTTTATAAAGGAAACATCTACCGTCATTCATATACAAAAAATTATTCAGAGGAGTTTGAAATGTTAATATTTTCAGTTTTAATCTAAACGTCGTCATCATAAATAATAATAACATCGCTACTGATCGTTATTATTAATTTAAACCTCGTATTCAAAGTGCTGTTTTTCCTTTGCCACTTCAGAGTTCATTTTCGAATATCAGTTTAAATTTTACTGCTGTTTTACTACATTTTCCGTTTAAATAATTAGTAATTAATTTAATTTTTCATATTTTAATTAAATATAACTTGTAATTTGTAAACTTTGTATTACAAATTACGAGCCCAGTGCGTATACGCCTGCGCACCTGCGGGTTGTGATTCATCCACAGATCTATCTAGGTATATTACGTTCTTTATGCCGGATACCACCGTCAAAAAGTCTGTGCAGAAAAGTTTACGCATGGCATCTATGTGTAACAATCATGGCCGCTTGCTACTTATTCTGCACATCAAAAAGATGAAAAACCTTAGCTAATGTAAAATATATAAATATTTTTGTATAATGGCTTATTTATTCCAATCAGACTGTGTGCGATACACGTGCAGCTGTGGATCTTTGAAATCCATTGCCAAGATTTATTTTTGTAGGCATTGTTTAAGTATTCGCTGTGGTTACTGTGTATGTCATCAGGTAAGTCTAAATATTGGAGTAAGAAAGAATAGTTTAGATAGAAGATTTGGGCACAATAACTGTTATTATGTTGTTATTTATTAATCTTTTTCATTAAATTTAAATTGTACTTTTAGGTGGACTCATATTATTGTTCCAATTGCTTGGAAAACTTTCCACCAACAGAAGTTAGACTAAAGAAAAATAAGTAAGTTTATGTGTTTCCAAATTATTTCATGCATTCTGAAATAAATTTCTGAACTAGTTTCATAAAACGAAACTGCTAAAGGCTTGTAGGTCATGATAACTTTCAATGAAAAGCTTAATTTTGTGCTAATTTGCATAATTAAGTGGGAAATTCTATAAAATTATATTACTTTTCTAGATGTTCTAACTGCTTTAATTGTCCTTGTTGCTTTCAATCACTGTCAATACGTTCTGGACAAGTATTAATAAAACCAGCGCAACCTCCACCTGAAGAAGACAAAAGTCAACCGGAATCTAAACCAGCGACAAAAAAAGTTTATTATCTAAGTTGTTCTTTGTGTCGATGGAGTTCTAGAGATGCTGGAATGCCAGATCAGACTGTTGGTTAGTATAATAAGTTTTTAGCATAAATGGAACTTTTATGGAGCACTAAGATTTTTTTCCTTTTTATTTAAGCAACTGGAAGTTGGCAAGAGCAAGAGAATCCTCATTCTAATAGAATTATAGCCTTAGTTAATTACCACAAGATATTAGCTTCTATTGAAAAACAGCAAAAGGATGGAAAAACGTTTCAAACAAAGCGTACTTTTTTACAGTTTGTAAGTACATGATCTCCTTTTATGTTTCGTTGATCATATTTGGACGATTTAACTAAATTTAAAATGCAGGAAAAGTTTGGAATTACATCATCAATGGCAAGGAAGAGAGCAGGTCGGCCTCCATTACCTCAACCACAATCTCAAACAAGTGATCAACCTCCGCCTTCGGTAGCTAGTGAAGAAGTAGAAGAACTTCCAGCAGATATTTTTACAAAAACTGTGGATGTAACAAAAAGTAAAAAAAAATTGTTTATATATTGATAAAAAAATGTTCAAATGCAATAATGTTTAATTTATTTATTTTAGTAACTACTATAGATCAAAGATTGCAACATCCAGATTTACAAGCTGAAACTATCAATGAATTAAGGCCACAAAGAAAACAATTCATCATAAAAACATCTCAGAGATGTAGATCTTGTGAACACAATGTTAGCAAACCAGATTTGTGTCCCATGTCAACTAGGTTTAAAATTCAACTAGCAGCTTTGTATGTTAACTTATCGATATTCAATTTACATATTTTTATCAGCTTTCAATCTAATTATTGTCGCTCTTATTTATTTCAGCTACCATGTACCAGAAATACGTATAGTTACTTGTGAACCACTAAGGCTTGGAAAATCTAGTGAATTACTTCTGAAATTTTGTAATCCTACTCAACATCAAACACAAATCTTACTTCTATCTTTAGACACTCCTTTAACTCCTACAACAATAACAGTTCAAGGAGTCAAAGAGGAAGTAAATCGTGAAAACGTTCAAATGGTAATTCCTAATTTTATTATATAAAATCTATTTTCACACGATTTAATTATAAAATTTATAAATGTAAATAGGGTTGCGATTCTCCTAATCTGTTACCTTCTCTCGTTCGAGAAGTATCTGTTTTGGAAGAGCCTATACCAGTAACAGTTAAACCAAGCGGTGATGTGGTTTTACCAAAAGGTTCTTTTATACTGCCACCTAGAGATGATGCAGCTGAATATGATGATCCTGGTGATACTCATAATTTTCAAGATGACCCAAAGTAAGTAAATAACATAAAATTGAGTAAAAAAATAGCATTTAAATATACTTTATTTATTTTTAGACTTGTGGTATGGAGAAAAGGAAATAAAGCAGTGATTCGGTTGCATGTATTACCTAATGTTGATGAAGAAACTAGAGTTAAAGGGGATGAACCAGTTGTGATTGGATTTGTTATGCAGTATGGCTATGTGAACACAATAGCAACTTTAGAGCACAAAGCACCACAAAAATTGGATTTAAAAGTAAAATTGTTTTTAACACTGGGAAATTTAGTTGGCAATTCCTAATTTTTTATGCATTATTTTTTATATATATATAATTTATTTAATAAAATTTGTTATATACTCACTCTAATTTTTATCAAATAAAGAAAATAACACATAAAAATTAGTAATTTTTGTTCATTTGAAGAAACAAAACTAAAAACTAAATATAATAAACCACAAATTATTCTTTGACACTTAAGTTAAAATACTTTTCTTTGTACTTTAACAAAAATTAAAAAAAAAATATTTTATTAATGAAATTTCACTGTGAGTTGAAATGTTTTTACTGACAGTATATTTAATTTATTTTTCAAGTAATTGTAGTGGTTTTAATTTTTCAAAATACTATTGAGAAAACTTTCTTATCTTACTAAGCAGAGGGTTTGAAACATAAAAATAATTTGGTTAAGAAAATTTTTTAAACGTTTATTATAGTAATATAATAAACCACACATCGAACCATAATGATAAATTAAAGCCTGCGACCACGACGACCACCCTTCCTGCGCGTTGAATCTGATGGAATGGGGGTAACATCTTCAATTCGACCAATCTTCATGTTTGAACGAGCAAGAGCCCTGAGAGCGGACTGTGCTCCTGGTCCTGGCGTTTTTGTCTTGTTTCCACCAGTGGCTCTAAGCTTAATGTGAAGAGCAGTAATTCCAAGGGATTTGCACTTCTCTGCAACATCCTGGAAAAAATATAGTAAGTTGCATTAAATGAAGTCAAGTTATAACATGCAAATAGAAATGAAAAAAAAATTGAGAAAAAAATTTTGTACCCAATTTCATACAAAAATAGTAATGAAATAACATACAATTTTTGTGTAATGAAAATGGAATTGATTTTCCACACACTTGAACGCGCTCAAAACTAGTTATTTATGGTTAGAGTGCTGCCTGAGTGTGGCAATGATTTTAATTTTATTATCATTCTTAAAATTATAATACATCAAAAAATAAATTACCTGAGCAGCCAACATAGCAGCGTAGGGTGAGGCTTCATCACGATCAGCCTTTACTTTCATACCACCAGTGACACGAGCAATGGTTTCTCTGAAATAATTTTAGAAAATAATTATAATAATTATTAGAGTATTACAAAATATAGTAGAATAAAACACTTATTTTAGATATTTAAGCCCTATTTCATTTTAAAAGTATTAATAACAGTTTTACTCTCTACTAATAAAAAAACATATTTACTTTTCTACACAAGTAAATAAATAATAATACCCTCAAAATACTCAATGAACTTCAGAGTGCAGCCAAAGTGAGAATTCATTACCTTATTGAAAATTATCACAACTGAAATTTTTGTGGTAATTTTTGTGGTAACTCGCAGAATATTTACTGCTTTATTAGAGAGTAGCTAACCTTTTAATGAGTACTTTCGATTCTTTCAGCATGAACTTAAAATACAGTTCTTACTCTTTAATTACCAAACAAATCTGTATGAGGTTTAGTATAAACAGAAAATATTGAATTTTTCACTGCAAATGATGTCTTATTATAATCTGATTTTAACACAGAACTTAATCAAATCTAATACACATATAAAAATGAAATAGGACTAAATAATAGCAATTAAAAACAAATATAATTCTATTTTGATTATAAATATCTTACCTGCCAGATAAATCGGTGACGTGAACGAATGTGTCATTGAAACTGGCAAAAATGTGAGCAACTCCGAAAACATTTTCGCCTTCACGGACTTGTGGTCCCAGAGAAACCTGTACTTCTTCCTTCTGTACCTTACCCCTTTTTGGTGCCATTGTGCTGGAATTGACAATAATTTCTTAGAATTGACGAAAACCCACCTTTGCACTTAATAGATTATCAATTAAAACAAGTAGTATCATATAGTAAAAAACTTTGCTTTGAAACAATATCGACAAATGAGACTTTTATAGGTTAGGTCATGACAGCAATTCGATAACATAAGGGCCGACTCATGTCGTCGAATTTATATCCATCAACATCTCGGCGAAGAAAGAGTCTATCAATAAAATTAAAAATTCTCAACAAAAGCCTGTCTCTAAACTTTAATCAGATACCTTTATTTTTTTAAAATACTACTTATTTTAGCCGAATTTTGTAAAAAATTATACCCACTGAAGGTCCTAGAACGACTCGTTCTAAACAGGAAACTCGTAAAAGATGGAGCTTCCGACGCGCGATTTTTAGTTGGTATGAATTTTTACTCAAAACATTCCGTCTTCGTATAAAGTGGGTAATGCGGGTAAATTTGTTATTAAATTTTTGTTGCGGTTTTAATTTTTACAGTTTACAGTATTTAATGATGAAAAAATGTTTTAATTATCAATGAAAAAATATAAAATAAATTCATTTTTATTTAGCAATTAGGTATTTTTTAATATTACTACAATATATTAATATATTAATTAATTTCTTAAAATATGTTAAAGTGTCATATTTTGCATACAAATGTACAATAAAAATAGTTTCGTTACTGAAACACTGTTTTTTTATTAATTATTTTTTATTTATTTATTTATTTAATTTATAATATAACATTTTTATGAAACACAATTCTAACCGCCTTAATCACTCTTCTGAAATACTTGCGGATAGAAGTTTCAATGTTGAAGATTTTATTTTATTATTTAGGTGAATAGTAATTTTTTTTGTAAATTCAAACATTTTGAATTTGGATAGATGTAAGTTGGTAACAATGAAAATTATTGCGATTCTCGCGGCCCCTATTCTGCCGGTTTATCAGTAACCTAACCTTCCCTTTTAGACCATATTCGAAAAGATATTGTACACAATATGTATCGTAGATTTATTACGGGTAAGTCGCAGGTTGAAACTTGTTTGATGGCAGTTAAATGTAATAGTCAATAGTTCAACTATAAGACAGTATACTTAAGCGATTATTGAAGAAACTACATATAAAACGAAGCGAACACCCAATAATTAAATTAAAGTACTTATTTTAAAATGTCTCTAAGTGATGAAGATTTTAAACTATCAGGTGATGAAGAAAACTGTAAACAAGAACCAGAATCTGAAGATGAAGACATGAACGATGATAATATTATGAAAATCTTAATTGCAACTGACATTCATTTGGGTTACGAGCAAACTACAAAAAGAGGTTTATTTAAAACTTTCAAAACAGATTCTTTAAATATATACTGAAAAATATAAATATTTAGTTACTTATTCATAATTATTTGCTTATTTTTATATTTTACTGTTGCGCTATTTTAGCTCAGAACGATGACAGTTTTAGAACTTTTGAAGAGATTCTTCAATACGCAAAAGAGAAAGATGTTGATATGGTACTTCTTGGTGGAGATTTATTTCATGAAGCAAAACCTCCTCACAATGTTGTTATGCAGTGTCTCAATTTATTAAGAAAGTACTGTTTAAACGACAAGTGAGTTTTAATTATATTTTAAACAAAAATGAACTTTGGATTCAAAACTAATTCTTTTATTTGATATTTTTGTTTTAGACCAGTAAAAATACAATTTCTTTCCGACCCAAAGGTTGTATTTAGTCACTGTTTTCATAAAACTGTAAATTATGAAGATCCAAATTTAAATGTTGGAATACCTGTTTTTTCGATCCATGGAAATCATGATGATCCAAGTATGATAAATTTAATTGTTATAATATTCCGTGGTTAAAAAAGTTATGAAAAATTGTAAAATTCGTATTTGTTTTTTTTTAGGTTTTGGAGCAATTGGATCCATGGATGTACTTTCCTCAACAGGATTAATTAATTACTTTGGAAAATGGACAGATGTAACACAAGTATCCATTCCTCCTCTATACATTCGAAAAGGAGTTACCACTGTGGCTCTTTACGGATTAAGTTATATGAATGATCAAAGGTTATCCAGATTAATGCGCAATAATAGAGTAATAACTTTAATTTTGTTTAAATTAAAGGAAATTGCTGAACAAAAATTTTAATTGAAACCTATTACAATTTGTTTCAGTTTCATATGTTAAGAAGTGACCAAATTGAAGATCCTTTTAACATTTTTGTTTTACACCAAAACCGAGCACAACATAGTCAAAATTCATATGTTTCTGAAAATTTGTTACCAGAGTTTTTGCATATGGTCATTTGGGGTCATGAACATGAATGTCTTATCGATCCTGTAAAATCTAAACTAAATAATAAAATTCATATTTGCCAGCCAGGTAAAATTTCTATTTTTAAGATATTGAGAAAATTATAAATATAAAATTAATAATTCTTTTAGGAAGTTCTGTTGCAACATCTCTAGCTCAAGGAGAATCTGTTACAAAACATATTGGAATTTTAAATGTTTATAAAAGTAAATTTAAAATGGATGTGCTCAAATTAAATACAGTCAGGCCATTTGTATTTGAGGATTTAGTTTTGCATGACTGTAATCACGAAATATCATCAGAAAAAAGCCGAACAGAAGCTGTTGAAGAATTTGTTGATAATTATATTGAAAATACTCTAATTCCTGAGGTGGCCAAGCAGCAAACAGGTTTGATACTTTTTTAAAGAAGTTAAACTATTAAAAGAAAATACAATAAAAATGTAATACTACTAGGACATCCAGCTCAACCTGAACAACCATTAATTCGATTAAGAATATTCTACACAGACGATAAAGATGCTTTTGATCCCTTAAGGTACATTGATTAATAACATTAATTTAATTATTTCTAATTGTTATACTTTCTATTCATAGATTATCCCAAAAATATTATCACGTAGTGGCTAATCCGAACGACATGCTTCTTTTCCGTAAATGTACTGCAAAATTGCGCAAGAAGGATATAACGAAAGAAAATCAAGATTTAGAAGAAATTGGAGAGATATTCCGTTTTGATGATGTAAAGTTATTTACAGCAAATATTTTTAGAATCTTTAATCATAATTACATTTCACCTTTTATTTTACAGAATTCAAAAGATTGGAAACGAACTGTGCAAGGAGGAATGGCTGAATATTTTAATCAAGAAGATAAAGTTAATAAGCTCACTGTATTATCATTAACTGGTCTTAATAATGCATTGTCAAGATTTGTAAATACAAATGATGGAAAGGCATTTCAAGATTTAGTCAGGTAAGTTTTACTTACTGCAACTATACGAATTTTTTATTAAATTTCGATTAATACATTTTAGACATCAAATGAGAAAAACAGTCGATTATTTGCTAAAAGATAATTCTAATTTTAAAGTTAAAACAGAAGTTATTGAGGCTATAAAAAATTTCCGTGATACCAGACTTGAAAAGCTAAAAGAAACAAAACAGGAGGTAATGTCAAAATCCTACCAATAGTACAAATCTTGCCAAAATAAGCGACTAATCAAATCTGATGCTTTTCATATGAATTTCAGGAAGAAAATTTTTTGAATTCAAGAAATGGTTCAGGTGTTAAAGATTCAAGAAATCGTTCATCGACAGCGGAGGATGATGACGAAGATAACTTCGATAATCCGAATAACAACATGGAGGTTGAGCCTGATGAACCTGATGAGCCTGCTCCAACGCGAGGCAGGGGACGTGGCAGAGGAAGAGGAAAAGGTCGGGGCGCGACTAAAGCCAAAGATCCACCAGCGCCAAGTCCTGTGAAACGATCCAGGAGTAGAGCTTCGAACAATGTAACTGCTCTTGATGTAACCACCACGAGCAGAAGTAGTCAGTCGATTAATTCGTGGAAGAAGGTAAGAAGAAATTATAATTGTTACATTTTGAAATATTAACTCTCTTTTATGCTCCCTTAGCCGTCTAACAACAGTACAAGCTCCAGTGTGAGAACAAAGAAGCCTATAGTACTTGATTCAGATTCGGAATGATCACGTGGCGAAAAAAACCACAAATACTTTTTGTACGTTAGATTTTGTCAGTTATCTCTGTCATAATATTCATTTATTTTGCGTATTCTTTTATGTTAATTTATTAAATTTTGAAGTTTACGGTGACGTATGTATTATTCGTTTGTGAACTGTTCAATCAAATTTAAAGTATTTAAAGTTGTAAAAGCGATGAACTGGATTCATCGAATTTTTCCAATATATAAGTTTTACTGCGCAATAAAAGATTATGCGCTTATGGAAGGAAAGAAAAGAATGTCCCAGAGCGCATGTAAATTATCCTCTGAACCAAAGGGAAAGATGATAAACATGCGGCCTGGGGTAATTTTTTTTCTCCCCCTACTTAAGTGCCGTACTATTTTTCTTCATCATTAAGCTGAAATTTTCATTTTCACACTAAAAGAAAATTTGGGCCTGAGATTGATGAAGTCATTTTTTGAACTGAAAGCTAATGCACAGCTTTTTTTTACTCGTTCGAATAATATTTCTCAATAATTTAAAATTTTTTATATTCTAATAAAATTACATTCCTTTGTAAAATGAATTATTTAGTGATTTCGTATTTTTAGTATCGAATATTACGGAAAATGTACAAAATCAAATGAAATGCACTGTACATTTCCCATTTTTATACATAATTCTAAAATGAAGTAATACTTGTATTCTTATAGTGAAAATAAATACTATTGTTAAATAGAACATTTCTTAATAAAATAAGTTATTGTATTTTCCAAAAAAAAAAAGTATAAAATACTATGTTATTTCGTTTTATAAATAGCGTATCAAACAAGCACGTTGATTGCTTCTATCGTATTTATAAACACAAACCCGAAGTTTATTTATTTTCTAAAAACTAAAAGCTGAAACGAATTCGCATAGAACTGCCCGCTGCAGAGCCGACGCTTCCTCTATTAACTTTTCAAATTGCTCTCAACAAATACACCACAAATCCAATAAACCGTCCCAATGAAACAAGAAAAATAAATGACGACACTTAGAAGTATCCCATCTTCAGCAGTATCGCCCCGCAACAAAGCAACGCTCGCGCTCTCCAGAGGAAAAAAGCCCCATCCAAGCAATCCCCGAAAAAAAAGGGAAAAAAAATAGAGAATCGGAATCCCATAAGCGGGCGGCGACGTCCGGGGGTCCTCTAATCCGGGTCGCTCGACGGCAGCGAATCGCGCGACCGAGAAGCGAAAAGCCGTGTTCGGGCGTGCGAACGACAGGCGGGAAACGAGCGTCGCGCGGCAAAAAAGCCGCGGCCGCTGCTCCTTTTCGCCCGGCTACGCGCGAATCGATATAAGACGGCGGCGACGCGATTGAATGAGCGACGAAGCCGTGCGAGCGCGTCGCAACTCTCGGAGGGGTTGACGGGGAGATTGATGGGGGCCAGTGGAAAAAGGCGAGAGGAGTCGGACGGTCGAGAGGCGAGATTGTTTCGAGGAGGGCTGGTGGGACAGGCGCGATCTTGCGACCTTTTGTCAGGGAGATGGCCGAGTGGCGCGACCGGGGTAGATCGGGAGTCGGGGTGGCGGAAGGAAGATTGGAGGGTTCATGGGGTGAAATACCTTCTGGAGTTGCGTGAACGGGATTTCCACATTTTATTTTGTTTTGCGCTTTGTGGGTTGGCAGAGTCTCCACTCTCTCAATAAATCTCCATTTATTTTGTATGTTATTAATTATATAGTATTATTGTTAATTGATTTTCCGAGAAACTATTACCTCTTTTCTTTAATGTGTAGATTTTGGGAGAAACGTTTGCATTTTCGACAAAAGAAGATTAATAATGAAGTGATGATAAAAATGGTATACACTTATTTTATTATATGTAAATAATCGAATTATTTAAACGTGTATATATTGAATAGTTATGTAAATTTATGTTGGACCTAAAGTTTGTGCATTAAACAATAAAAACTAACACGTTAATTATGCATTCATAACGAATTTATCAATACACTGTACGTGGTGATTATTAAAAATGTCCAATTTTATTATAATTTGGAGATTTTGCCGAGAAATTTAAAAGATACTTTTTTTTTATAATAACCGATATAGTAACTTTCGTTACAAACATCCGTTTATTAAAAGTTAAAAGGAGAGCTAGGAAATTTTATTTTAATTTTTACTAAATGTAAAAAATCCTTTGTTCATTATCAAAATGGTTAATTTTGTTTTAGAGTAGCGCTTAATTTTCAATCAAAATTTTACACGTGCTATATCACATATTGAGTAAAAATGATTTTCAATATTTTTAAAATTCGATTTTTTAAACGTTCTATTCTTTAAAATTGTAGGTATAAAGTTTTTTTTTATAAAATAAAGATGAATAGATTGGTAGGGGGGAAAAATAAATATCTTGTGAGTAAAGAAGAACGACAAATAGAGAAATATGGGCAATGAATGAAGCGAGTGACAGGAAGAAAATAAGTTAAAAAGTAGGAGTAAGGAACGTGTATTTGACTTTTACATCACTATAGATTGATGAAGATTTTAAAAATGCAATTTGTACGTAAAAAAAATGTAGAACGCACCTTTTCGATATTTCATAAAAAAAAAAATGATACTCTTTTTTAAATAAATTTGGATGCGGTATTTCTTAAAATAAATATCGGTCAACATAAAAACTGCGCTATTTAGAAAACAAACTTTTTCCACTGAGAAGAACATAAACCGTTTTAAAAAATATAACAATAAAAATATAAAAATTTTTATCTTCTCTACGGATAAAACAATGTCATTTAAAAAAATTTTTACTCCGAGCAAACCGGCTTAAATTTCTCAAGATAAAAGAATCTTCATCAGATCCATCCTAGAATTTTTAATAATTTAAAAAAAGATTGGATCACCAAAATATACTTTAAAAAGAAAAATGTGCAAGTGCAAAATCTGAGAAAAAGAAAGTAGTACTTCCCTCGTAGGTTCATATCGCACAAAAGAATTCGAAAATTTGATTACCCCCAGTATCTCACGCGCGCCGAGTGAAATTTATATTTTTTTCATTCGCGCTGTTGGAACAATTACACTCGAGTATCATTGAAATGCAAAGGACTCGTAAATTCGGCTTTGACGAAGCTGGGCACGTACAAAAATTAGAAAAAAAAGTCCCAGAACCCGCCGAAAGAATTGATAACATTTCGCCGTAATGAGGATGAAGGCCGAGCGGAGAGCAGAGCTCGGTCCGACAGGCAGAAAAGGGAGCCGAGAGACAAAACGCAATATAAGTATAAACGGCGCGCGGAGGTGCTTTGAAAGAGCCCCTGTGGAACGGCGGCCGAAAGAGGAGAGATCGCGAATAAACAGATTTCGCAAAAAGCGCGCGAGCGAGGCAGGGGAAGAAACGGGGCGATATCAAAAAGCAAATAGAAAGGGCAGAGTGGAGAGGGAGACTCGGCGAAAAGGGGTAAAAGGCGAGAGATAAAACCGAAAGAGGGAAGGGATGAGGGAGCTGAAAAACGGGCAGAGGACGGGCGAATAGATGGGCAAGCCTCGGCGGAGGAGCCGAGGGTTGAGATATCGACTGGCGCAGTGTCCGGGGCGACGCGGCGGCGGGGGAGCGACAATATCGCGTGCACGCGGCAAAAAGTCGGCGTCTATCCCTCCCCCCTTTTTCTCCGCCCCCGCAGCGCCGCGGAGTCTACGCGAGGCAGAAAGAGAGAGAACACGCCCTACTTCCTCTTGTGCGGTACACGCTGCTCCGCTTTATTTTTTTCGCGTATCTGCAAATGACTTCGCTGACTCCTGACGCGGTTATCGCGTCGCGTGTCGCTACACACTGCGGGGACGTAATTGATGGATTGATTGTGCGTGCACCGAGCGTCGGCGCGCTCCATTTTTTTTCCTCCTTTCTTTCTTTTTTGTTTGCGCGAGTGGTGTAACGAGATGAAGGCTCGGGGAAGCTGGATTGATAAAAAGCTCGCCGAGCGCGGGGGATAAAGATTTTTTAATATCGAGCTATTTGGAAACGGAGAGAGGCTGGTGATTTAATGTCATGGCTTGTAAAGGAGATTCAATTTTTGTTGGAATTTAAGTTTTTTAATAAAGCGCTTTGAGTTCGCTATTGCTCGCCGCGTTAATAATTAAAGGTGGACTTTTTATTTCTCAGCGCTGTGTATACTTCGTGCAATTAATTTATTTTTTGCGGGATTTATGGAATTTTGTGAACGGTATTATAACGATTGACACGTATGAAATGTATAATGTTATTATCCGTGTTTTAAAATCATTCTCGTAACATTTTTGTAGACGTGACTCATTAGAGAAAGGCAACTTATTCAGATTTTATTAAAAAAATATTTAAGAAATAGCGTATGGAATTGCTGATTCTTATAATGTTTTTGTAATAAATATAAGTATAATGATTATAACAATTTTTCTCGTTAATTTAATTTTTGTTTAAGAATGTTAATATTCATGTTCTCTGGTTATTTGACGCGATAGCATGAAAGACGACCCATTTCGAGTAAAAATTGAGCCACTGTAGAGTTCGATTGACACAATTTTCAATCGCTTTGATTGATAAGTCATTCCAATCCAGTGACTTGTCCTTTTTTCTTTTCAATTATTCAAAACCTTAATAAACTTGATATATTCACCTCTACTGTTGCATTTAGAGAAGACAATTTTTTACTGCAAACTTGATTATTATTCTACTTTGAAAAGATTTAATTATTTCCGTTAGGGATTGCATTCGTTGAACACGTAGGCATTAGACTTCCTTTGACCAGATTTTAAGGGACACTATTTTGTATAATCGATTTGTCGCAGCAATCACCAAAATAAATATATAAATTTAATTGAATATATACGTAGTACTCTAAAGGAAGGCATTCCGCCCATAATTTCGTATATACGGTTAATAAACTAAGGCTTCCCATATATGCATTCCAAGCATGTAATTTAAATTACATCCAATTAATACGGAACCATTGAATTCACGCGGCGTCCTTAATGAAGACTACGCGATAACGAGACGAATATCCGATAAAAGCGCCGCCGGCGCGCTTCCACAGCCAGCTAAAAGACGCGAAAGTCTAATTTTTAACGCCGAATTATTCATCGCCTGTGCATAATTTCTCTCTTCGCGCTCCATAAGTACCGGAGTAAAGCACAATTTTCTGTGGCATTAGCGAAACTTTGCACTCAGCAGCGGGCGTATCACGTCCGTCCATTAATCCACTTCTTACGCCCGCACCATTTTTTTCATTCCCCGGGGGTTGTATAATACGAGCAGCCGCGCGCCCGCTCTGTTTTTATCGGGGCTCGTGTTCCGCGCGTTATTCCCCGCCGACGGCAGCTGCGACGACGCCGCCCCTCACCCTCCTCCTTATAATCCTTGAAATTTCATTTGGACAGGAGGAGAACCTGATCTCCGGCGCTTAAGCATGGCGCAAAGCGTAGGTATACATCAGAGTCCCTCGCTCTTCCCTCGCTTCGTCGATTTCCGCGCGGCTTCGTCTTTAATTCCGCGTAGAAACTACGTTTTACCCTCACCCCTACTACTTGCCAGCCGCATTCCTTCCTCTGATCTTCGTCCCGTGCCGTGAGGATGGATTTATTGTTATGAGTTCGTTTCGCGTTTAACGCGGGTCAAAGTTGGCGGAAGACGCGCAGGGGCAAGGGGGGGGGGAAGGTCGTCAAATTCGCGACGGCAGTTGTACATCCCCTCGCGACGCGCACGGACGAGTATTGGATTCAATTTGACGCCGAGATTCTTCGTGGGCGGGCTTAAAAATCGGGACGGGGACTTTCGAAGCCCCTCAAGCCTCGGTGTAATAAATGATTTTATGCACCCCTGCGATACTTATACATTTTACTTCGCGAATTTTAAAGTTTGCTTGGAAGTTAAATTTCACGAATTCGCGGTGCACGCGCAGGTGCTCTTTTGTTTAGTATATCTATTGTTCTCCTTTGCATTTATTTACTGTACATTGAATGCAGTGGAGAATAATAAATTGACGTGTTTATTTAAGCATATTTTTATAATTGTTATCGAAGTAAGTTTATTTTATTGAATATTCAACAATTTCATTCGCATTTAAAGGTACTTTTGCCTTCAAAGGAAATAATAAGGGGCTCTCAGTGTATATTTATTTCCAAGTATAAAAAACTACTTTCTCAAATTTTATTCCTGAGAAATGAGAAATATTTATGAAGTTTTTTTATTCAGATATCGATGAGAGAAAAGGTTCAAGGGATTTAAATTCGAAAGCGATTCACTATCACGTAGGGTTCTTTATGTTTTTTTTTTTATTTTATGAAATAGCGCAATTTTGCCAGCTATATCTGGATCCTTCTGGATACCTACGAAAACAAGTTTCTTGAGAAGTTCAGTCGAGTATTACTTGTCAGTCGCACGTACTTCTGTTGTTAGTAACTTTCTAACATTGAATCTGATCAAATTATAATTCAATTAACGCATATTCAAAGTTTTATTCGTAATAAGCTAATTTAAAGTTTTCATAAGCACATACATGTACTGTACATACAAGGAATTAGGTATAAATGGCACTACTTATTGAACTATGTTAAGTGTTATTTATGAATCGAAACGAACATTCGTTAATATTATATTCGCAGATAAAATTACCAAAACTTCGTTATTAGGTCGTATTTAAATTTCTTTATATCGAAAATGATTTTTAACAAAGCTGGTGGTATAAAAAATATGGATCCTGTAAAAATGTTACAGCCATATTTTATTTTACTAGAGTTATATTTTTATATAAACCTCGATAGAAATTTATTAAAATAGGGTACACTTTTCAAATGAAAGCGAATAGTACGTTAATATATTTAGAGTTACGATTGATCAAAACCACGCTATAGCACCGTATAAAAAAAAAAACAGATAACTATTATCCTGGTTTGTATTCACATTATTTTTTTACAAACTACTATACTTACAACAACTTCTTCTAAAATATGGAACGTGTAACGCTGCAACCACATTTTTTATTTTCTTAAAACGAAACTTTATTAACATCTTTTTTTAAAAAAATGTTTACCCACGTATATATCTCCACGTGAAACTCCAATAATATCTTTATATTCTACGAAAATTTTTTATCTCTTATTCTCCATCATCCTATCTGCACTGTATATTTTATATTCATCCTCTCTATAATTCTCTCGCCCCATTCGATTTCATTCCTTCCCTTTCTCCGCCTCATTTATCAGGATCACAACGCACACTCATCCGCTGCCTGTTTCTTGTCTTTTCATATTTTTCCTCACTCTCCGTCATTACTTCTTCATTCGCTCGTCGCTTCTTCCCTAGAAAATATATCTCTCCAATCCGATGAGTGACAATCTATATACCAATCGAAATTAATCCGTTGCCATCGCACACGCGAGTTGAGAACCGAAAGAAAGCGGAAAAAACTCCAAGCAGTAAACGAAAGTTCCTAGTTTACAGCGAGCACAAACTGAGAAAATGGAATTTTTTTTTTCATTTATCGGTGACACGGAAGCCGGTGTACACGACTGCCCGGTCGGTCAATAAACTCGCGGCCGCAACATTAATTTCGCACAGAGTGTCGCTGACCAAACGCATCACTGGAGATCAACAAAGTTTTCAAACCAGAACACGACGCCGCGTCGGGTCCGCGTAGAGCGTGTGCACATCCACCGGGGCTTCTCCTGTATTCGACAAACTATTGCAAATTCGTTAGCGGAACGTATTATTTCCGCAAGTTTCCAAGAAAGCCAAAAAACGCAAGTCGTCGTGTGCCCCGGAAAATAAGCTCGGGGAGTCCCGAGTGCAGGGTACTTTATTGTCTTTTTGAAAAAGTTTTCTCTAGACTGTATAGTGTTTTCCTCGTAGTTTTGCGCGATGCACGGTACATTTCGCGGAACGGGAGTTTTATTGTACTGCGATAGAATTAGAAGTTCTCGCGTTGTAATATCAATTGATTAATGGCGAGACAGTAATACCTGTCTGGGATGCCATATCCGTTTTATAAATAACTTTTTAATGTTTTTTTTTTTAAACTTCTTAATTAATTTGGAAATAAACGGATTTAATATTTTACCATTTAATGCTTTCCATCAAACTCGAGTAGCTTTTATGGCGATGCATAAATATATGCACCAGCTTTTAATGTTCATTTATAACCAATTTATCATCGTCAATTTCATTCATTTCTTGATTTAATTTCTATAATAATCTATATTAACAGGCTCAATAAGACAATATCAATTGACATTACAAACAACTAAAAGCATGTATAAATTATGTAAGTATTTTAATGTTATAAAATAATTTAGGTATTTTTATGTACATATTCCTGAAAGTATATAACTGATAACATTAAATTTGTATTTAATTGTAAACGTGAACATTAGAATATCAAACGTGATAATTTCATCAATTTATCATTAAATTATGATTTCCATTAAAACAAAAATGCGATCGCTTTATAAAAAACGCTGCCTACCTAAATCTTTTTTTACCTCCACGAAACAAGGCGTAAGCGCAGTACTAAGCGCGACAGGACTTTTTTCGCGCTCCTCATTAATTTCAAAGGCTTTTTATCGCTCGTCCAGGAACAATCGGTCGAAGCGCCGAAACAGCGTCGCGGAGGAGCTCGCTCCACCCTCGTACATTATGAGCCCGCTTGTAGGATCCCCAGCGGGCAAAAACGTGTCGCTCGAAGGGAACACTTGCCACCGCCGTGCGGCAGTCGAATCGCGCCCCCGACGGTCCCCTGCGCCGGCCCCGGGAGCGCCGGGTTCTATCAGGCGTTCTTCCGACAAGCGTCTCCTTCCGATCTATACTTGTATATATATCGGCCGGTGCATTCATTCCCGCTGGATTCGCGCGCGTCGGAATGGAAAGCGCTGAAAAGTTCTCGTGATTTCGAGTGGGTTTCAAAAGGAGTGTGTCGCCTCGCGTCGCGACTTGCTCTTATGCAAACTGCGAGAATTCGCGCGTTTCTATATACTTGTGCGTGGGCCGGCGTTGATATTAAGAGATTAAATTAACTTTTACGGTAAATCTTTTTAAGATTTAATAAACTTTTTTTTTAATTGGAGATTTTTTACTATTATATTTGTTGGCAATTTGGATAGAATAATTTTGATCAAAATTCAACGTTTTGTAAATCTTGCAGTTTACTTTGGAGGACAGACTGAAGAAATACGTCAGTATGCTCCCATGGAGTGACACGCCAGGTGCTTGATAAAAAAAAAAGAGATGATACTTTGAAATTCAAAAAGCTATAAATATGTCGATATTTTCTGCCGTGGAATCCGACATAACAGCGAGAATATTGAGTACCGCGAGAAAAATTTTTGAACAAAATTAAGCGTACGGTAAAAGTTTCTCAATCGTCATTTTCCTTGTCTCATCTGAATATTAATTATTATTCGAAAAATTTTCATTTTTAATACTTATCAAATCATGCTGTCAATAATAAATAAATGAAAACAAATGAAATTGGTATTATTTCCACGATGAAAGAAGAATAGTTTTAAACCCTTTAATCACATTGACAGTAATTCGATTGGAATGAATCTCAAAGAGTTTTCAATTATATCTCGAGAGATCAATATTCGGCGCAGCTTATATACAAAGTACATCAATTATCGGTTTGCACACATTAAAAAAAAAACTATTTAAAAAAATGAATGCATCGAAAACGATGGCAAAGCGGTTCAGTGTATTCTTCTTGTTTAAATTCGAAGTTAATAATGCCGTTATTGATTTCTTTTTTCAGCAAGCGAATTAAAAGTGGGTAGTTTATATACCTTGACTCTTTATCTTGCTCGTCATTTCTCTTTTTAGAACCATTCGAGTAGATACTTGTGATGAGAAGGTTCAGGTAGTGCTGCGGTGGTTATTCCGACCGACTCCAGATATCATTCGAACCATTGACTTACTTTTTATTCCCTTTTGTGTCCGACGGACTTTTTTCCTCGGTAATTCTTTCGCTCTCTCCTTTTTTTCGCTCGACGTGCGGAAGTTACGTAAAAACACCGGAAACAACGAATGCACAACAATTCGGAAAATATAAACGGAATCGGATTACCTGTCAGTGGAATTAAAAAGTCATTTGAAAGAGTGCAGCATTATTTTTACCCTCCATAAATATTTTATTTTATTTTTGTTTCTCCTCGCCTTGATGTTTATCAGAAGAACAGTTTATTCGGGAAACTGAGAGAATTGAAAATTCGATTTGAAAATTACACAATGGCAAAAGTATCAGTGATTGTACGACATCATATCGTTTTGAAAACATTTCTGAATTCTTTTGTACGTCGATGTTCGAAGAATGGATAAATTGCAAAAGTGTTTGTTCAATAACTGCTAAGTGCCCGCTAGAAAAATATTTGTCTGAACGGATTCGATGAAGGAAAAGTATGTATGAACAAATTTTAATTTTAGTGAACGATGGAATTTTTCAATTTATTTAAATTTACGTAATTGAACAATTGGATCGGTGAGGAATTGACGTTAACATACAGTTAACATATTTCGGGTTTAGTAATATCCATATATCTGTCGAAGTAACGAATGCATTTTAATCTGAGCTGGCGCCTGCAGGTATGGCGCCATACCTCTTTAGGATAGGATGAAATGACACGTGAGATATAAGGTTTTTACAGTCAACTTGATATACAAAAAATCTTGTTTATGAATGTTTACAGCATAAATAAAGAATGGATAAATTTTATAATACCAGAAAGTTACAACATTCGTATATGCACTTCACTACTTGTTTCACTTAGCCTGGATTTGTTGAACCTATTTAGTTATAGTTTCAAAATTTCATTCTGATTGCTGCAAATGAATATTGGTATAACATTTATTTTGCTCCAAAATAACATGATACCCGCTCAAATGTAAAAAGTGAGATAAATATAGAAACGCGAAAGCAAAAAATGAAAAAAAAATCCCGCCCATTTGAATTCAAATGTTACTGAAGAAATATCCTGAAACCAGAGAACAAAGCATGAGTTCTTGCATCTTTTAAAACTGATCATTCCAGCAAAAAAAGCATCGGCTAACGTAGACGAACGTCATCGCGGAAAAAAAAGCGCGGCATCATTATTTCGTAAGCATCAACTATCGATCGCAGAAGAAACGCTTATACAAGAAAAAGCAAAGCGTCTCAACTCCGGCAATTCGAATCCAGCGCATCATCTGGAATTCCACCTCCTCGTAGCGCACAATCGCTTTGTCACAGCATCCAAAGGAGATCGAGAATCTCACGGCGACGACGCCTCGGCCGCGTATAAACATCGCGCGACGTAGATTTCCTCGTAGAATAGGATAGGTCCGTCGGTCTCGGAACCTCCGCTGCACCCACACACCCACACCCTCGCGGACCTATGTATATGCGCAGCCATAGCCACACGCGCCTGCATACACAGCTGCACACCGGAGCGCCAGACAGAGACGGAGAGAGCGAGCAAGAGAAAGGATTCCCATCCGGAGGCGCGTGCGCCGCGCACAGACTCGCCGCACACAAGCCAGCGGAGTGCGCTGCTACACGAGCCCGACTCCGCTTTCACCTCATGCCTCGGCAGCGTGTGTGGGTGTGCGTGGACGCCGCGCCGTCGCACTCGCTCCCGCAGCACCGCACACACCGACGGCTCCGGCATTCCAGTCGTCCTCCGCCGCCGCCTCAGTGTCGTGTCGCTGGGCGTCGCAGGTAGTCGCGCACGCCGTCGCGGGTGTCTTATATGACTGCGCACTTAGCCCGAGGAGCAGCAAACGCACCGTCCACCGAATCCACCTGCGCCGCTGGAACGCGCGGCCAGCTGCATGCCGCGAGGCTAGCCTGGCCTCTGGCTCCTGTATCTCTCTGTACACCTCTCGCTCTCTCTCTTCTCTCTTTCTCGGCTTCTCAGCGCCGCTGATCGCACGGGAGTAAAGTGCGCGAGTGCGCGCCCGCGAGCTCCGTCCCGAGATGCGTCCGTCCTGCCTCGCCGCGGCGACGGCCCTCGGCTGCTGCCTGCTGCTCGCCGCCTCCGCCGCCACCGCAGCCGACGCCAAGACCGCCCGGCGCAAGTTCGACGCCGACTTCGAGTTCGCCGAGGAGGTGAGCGATTGCAGTTGCTTTTGCATGCGCTCCTTTTTTATTTTTTTTTTGTTTGTTTGTCTTCCTGCGCTTTTTTTTTTTTTTAATCGGGAAGGATGCTGACTCCACGGAGGACGCGCCATTTTTTTCGCCTGCCCGACGGTAGTCCTCGACTCCCCCTCTCCCACCTGCGCCCACGCTCTCTCCCCCCGCAGGGAAATTCCAGCGCGTTAAGGCTGCGTAGGGGAGCCTCTCCTCGGGGCGGATTTTTGCCGTTCGACTGGATCGATTAATCGAAAACGGGCCTCTGAACGAGGGTTTTTTTTTTTTTTTTTTTAGTTTCGGAGTATTGTGTGCGCGCCGAGTGGTGCGGTGATTTACTGCCGATAAATTTCGGGGGGAGGAGAGGAGCGCATTCGTGCAGCTGCGAAATTACCTTGTTTGCATTAAGCCGCTTGCGAACACGAGCATCTCATTCCATTTTTCTTCCGCGTGAAAATTAACAAGGAGCTCGGCCACCCCCTTCGGCGCTTTCTCACCTCGAATTTTTCATTAAAATTTGTCTTCTTTTCTCTTTTCTCTTTTTCGCACTCGAGGTGCTGCAAGATATTTTTATTGGCGGGACGGGGTACTTATCTTGGAGCGAGAGCGTCGATATACGACCAAGTGTGCATTTGCATCAAACGGACGATCGAGTTGAATACACCGGGGTGCAATTCCACAAGCGGGCAGGGCATAAATTTACAATATTTAGCGAGCGCCGTGTTTACCATTGCGTTCAATTTTGAAAAAAAAAAAAAAAACTGTAAAGCCACCGCCGCTGCGATATATCTCTGCCAGCGGAAAAAATAAAGTAACGTCGAGAGCCTTTTGAATTTTCATTTCGATAAAAAAGAAAAAGCATAAAAGGCTGAAAAAGTCGCCACGCCTTATTAAAGGCAGACGCTGGTTACGATAGCGGCATAGTGCACGCTACGCGAGGGATAGACTTTGAATTATGCAAGGCGTAAATTATTTTAGCCTCGATGAGCGCACAATTATCGACGGCTCGCGTCAAAAATCAGTGATTTCCTTTGCGCCAGTTTAACGCCCGGGATGGAGCGATTGACTTTTCAAGCGTTTTTACATTAATATTTAAACGAGCTACCGATAATACACCGGTAAACAGTACTAATTTACAATGAATTATTAGGTTGCCCCCGAGATATTTTATTTAACTAAGAAATTGAATAAAACCAGACTGGAGGGCAATTTAACAATTTATCGTGCCCCTAATTTCGACGCGAACGTTTAATTCGACTTTTTTTCATTCGTTTCGATCGATCGACCACTGTTTGACTTTCGATTTTTTATTGTTTCTTCGCAGGGGAAACGAATTAGTCTTTCATGGCAATCGATGTGAAAATGTGAGCTCCTGAGCAATTTGTTAGTATAGTCAAATGAACTCTTCTTACGCTTTAGGCAGCGCGTGTGCTTTATCGAATTTATGAGTCTTCCGCTGCGAGCGAGTGTACCCTACCATTATTTCGTAAGAATGAAAAATGTACGATGTAATGTTCCGCAAGACCTTTGACAATGACCTTTTCTTTTTTATCCCAGTAATGTAAAGCTTCCTTCACTCGTCGCTGGAATTCCTCCTCGAACGGCGACATTCATATTTATCGAAAAAAAAAAAGAGAAACACTGCAACTTTAAAAGACAAGCACACTCGAGGAATTAATTATTTAAGCAACGCCGTTCTCGGTGGAAAACTTCAGTAAGATCGATTTTCGCGAGAAACTTTAGTCGCGAAGTTCGGGGGGCTTCCCCCGGCTCTTATATAAAGGCCCGGCAATAAAAATGCGCGAATCTTTCGCATCCTCTTAAGTAGGGCATTGTCTTCCAATTCAAAGTCCCCGGGTACTTTCGGTTAATCGTCGATCAATAGGGTTCCGCTCGCTTCAAAGCTCGATATCTACATCGGCCCCGCAGCGAATCGGGCGAACGATCTCAGGGGGTAATGCTTGCACCGGAACAAAAGACTTAAGGGCATTTTCCCGCGCGAGCGACACATTCGTGCTCGCTCGCGCAAAAATCGTCAAAGTCCATTCTTCGCTTCATTAAACCACGGTGCCCATCCCTTCCCCTCCCCTCCTAGCCTTTTTTTCCAATCACTCCACTTTTTTTTTTGTGCAAGAGATATTTACATTCGCGCCGGCGCGATTTCAATTTTTGTGCGCTTCCCGCTGACAATATATATCTCGCGCGGTCGTCTCGTAAATCCGCAAAACAAGATTCGCTGCTTCGCACGGGCGCGCGAAATTTGCCCCGAAAAATTAATCTGCAAATCCGCGCGGCTCTGGCCGATTTCAATTTGCGCGAGCCACCCTCGCTAGCCAATGGCGAAGATCCCCGAGAGGTGGTGGGGACTCGGGGCAGGGAGGACGAGGTGGTGGGTCGCTGTGTTATATAAATCCGGCGTGTTTTCGCGCTTTTCCCGCGCGACGGGTTATTCCCGCGGACGTCGACGTCGTGGCGCCTGGGAGCATAAAATACGCGGTTTCGGTTCGTCGTAATGCCTTGAGGAATGGTCCGGTAGCGTGGGTCTCCTACGCTCGTCGCTCTTTTATCTTATCGCCGGAGACGCCGAGTTACGGCAAAATTTTTAACAATTTATTGAATCGTATTAGGGGATTCGGTACAAGCCGGACCCTGGCTGACTTTTACGAGCTCGATTTTAAGGTGATCGCTTCGATGAGGGTTGGGTTACACGGGCGGTTGGTCATGCGATAAGGGCGGTTCTGGAAATTTTTATCGAACACCCGTTGACGGTATGTGAAAATGTTAGGAACGATATAAACAAAAAAATAATAATGCAGTGTATAATGTTATTGGAAGAAAAATACTTCTATGTAAAGATTTTTAAGTATACGGAGAGGAAAGATCTACTAAAAATGTCAATAGTCAATTTTAATGTCCTTAAAAACTGACGATGTCATAAAAAATGGAAGTTGTTTATTTTAAAATTGACTGCTAATGTAACCGTTGGTGTTAAAAAAAGTTTTGTAACTAAGGAACTGTTATAATACTATTTTTTCAATACTGTCATTCTATGAAGACATCAAAAAATTGACTGCTTCAATTTTTATTTTTAGTTTATTGCTCTATAATAATCGCTTATTTCGTCTATTTAAATTTATTTTCAAGTAAAAACACAAAAATATCATTTTAAAATATCTAATTCTATTATTAAATTGTCTAATTATAACACGTTTATGCAATTCTACTGTAATGTCTCACTGGAAGATGTCACCCGTTACCGAGAATCTTTGCCCTCTATAAATAATCAATTGGAAAGGATATCGATCTAAACTTGCTTACTATAGACTTGGATATTAGCCGAGGTTGATAGGCGCTAATGAGAGCTTGAGTGTGAAAAGTATTAAAAGAAATAAAATTTTGACAGCGCGAAATGCACTATTAAACACAGCAAATGTCCGTACGTTCAGTCACTTTTGGTTAACTGAAATTCGCGTAGAGCGGCATACATACGTATGACAGGTGTCATTTCACCCTCTAATCGCTGTCTATACACATGCTATTTCCGTTGAACCAGTAATATTTTGTGAGATTCTGGAACTGTATTCCGAAGCTGGACATACAATCATTTAAATGAAAAGTAACAGTAATGCATTTTTCGAAATATTTTTTTCTCTTTTAATTAAACTATTTATTTATATTAGATTTATAAAAAAAAAAGCTTTTACGAATTATTCATCCACAAATAATTAGTTCAAATAAATTATTCACGAGTTTGCTTTCTAACAACCTTTTAAACTTAACGAAAAAAATGATAATTATAGCCGATAATTAATTAATTCTTTAGGATACTTATTCGAAAAGCACAAGTTTTAAAGAAGATTATAAATAATAAATACCATTATTAACCTCCATTTTGAATGGAAGAGTCGCTTACAAAGCTAATTAGGGACTCTTGTTCATCAATTCGCCTTTCATTATCTTAAACTGACAAACAACAATGAAAAACGCTGACCATTACCGATAATTTAATGTTACATTCCTTATTACTCCACTAATTTTACGTTCATTATCATTACTCCTCCAATTGTACATTCCTCGTTTATTCCATCCACTAATAAAAAAAATAAAAAGCCTCGATTGCGCAACCACTCAATATTCAACTTTTCCCGCTCAATATTTAATTTGTTAAAATTTAAAACCTTAATCCCCATGCGCGAAAACGAAAGAGCCAGACCCCGTCAAAATACAAACAGCGATGCATTTATCGCGGCTCAGGGTACACTCACTCTCTATTTCTCTCCTCTCTTTTACTTTTGCGCCGCCAAACGCGCGTCGCCGACAGGCGAATCAACAAAGCGTCATTGATTACCGTCGCGTCGCGCTCGCGACAGTATAAACAAACCCGGAAGGCGTTTCCCGTAAAAATAACGATTTTTAAAAAATGCAGTGGCAGCGCGCGCCCGCCCGAGTTTTCTTGGGGCATATCACGTTATCGTAACGGCGCGGCGGGCCGAGCGCGCGCAACAATGTGCCGAACGCACCCTGAAAGAAGCTTTTCAATGCATACGAGCGTCTCGCTTTGAATGGCTCCGGTGCCCCTGATGCGTCGCAAGTGTTGCGATGCATCCCGGTTTAACCTTTTGTGCGTGAACCTCGCAGGCTTTCCTTTTTTCTCCCCCTTCCCACTTTTATCTGTACAACGGCGGGGGGTTGGCGCAACAAAACCGACTAGAGTCTCTCAACAACTCAACGCGGTTGAGTAAGGATTTTTATTTTCGTTTTGCATTTAAATTATTCACGCTGGAGTGTTTTTTTTTTTAATGGAATTTTAAAAGTTCGAGAGGATATAGGTAGATAATGGATTATGCGTCGGTGATGCGAAGTAGATAAGCCCGGGGTACTGTCAGACCGCGAATTTACTTCAGTTTCCATTTTACTGCTTTCGTTATATGCAACAGTAAAATTATGAAGGATTAGTATTTTCGTGAATTTTACTAATTTAGCGCTAGCAGAAAGTGCAAAATAATTTATAGTCGTAAATTATTGTAAATGATTATCGATTAAATAATAATTGCTTAATTATACGCGAAAGCACAATACACCTCAGCCGAATTAATGAAATTTAATAACCCGTCAAATTCTACTACAAAAAGCACTTATTCGGCCAAACGAACAAATTTTTCAACGTAAAACCAGCGCGTAATGTATAAAAGCAATATGTAAACAAATTTTCTAATTTACTCAACGTCTCGCAGTAGCTATTCCATTTCGTTCGTAACATATTATCAAGTTGAATAAAAAAGCCCCTTCCAAGTTCCAAGCAAACTAATAAAAATAAACAAAAGAAAATGCCTTTCTCCATTTCTAAATTACATCCACATCCTCAAAACGCAAACACAGTTTACATAATACATAGGAGCAAATTGAGCACGTAACCTGGGGTAGGTGGGGGCAGATCGCGCGTGTTCGAACGCGCATAAATATTGTTTGCGGAAAATTCTAAGGGAATTGCTTGTAATTAATGCGTTAACCAGTGGAATATCAGGTCGGAAGCGGCGGGGGTGTAACGGCACACTCGCAAACAGGAGATGAAACTTAGGGCGTGGGCATTAACATTCGTCGGAGAAAGTAGAGGGTGGCGAAAGCACTACTGCGTGCGCGTTTACTCGCCCGGCAGTATGTACGTGTATGTGTGTGTGTGCCTTTGGCCTCGGACTGAGTTGTTTGCTATCGATCGGCTCCTCTGCGCGATTTTACCACCGCATCCCGCGGATTTTGTCTTTCCTCCGTTTCCCGAGATCCGCTCGCTCATCTCGACGCTCTCGACACTCAGGGGGATATTTCCGCACCTGCCTGCACTTCCGCGCTGCTTTTGACTTTTAACTCACCCTCGAACTGTCAAGAGTTTACGTTCAAGTTCACCGGCGGAGCTTTAATTTTGAATTCTGCTGGCGAAATTAATTACGGAATTGTATAATATTTCGAAATTTCGAGGCTAATAATGTTTATGCCTTTATTGAACGCACGCAAGTAATGCAAGTAATGTATTAATTATATTTTACGGGCAGTGATATTGAACTGCGTCCGAAACACACATGCTTTGAACATAAACAAGGGAAATTCGGAAGATGTTGGAAAATGTCCAAAACCAGCGAAAATATCAGTACGGGTAATCGAATTTTAAATTTTACGTTTTGTACGTAGTTTACGGTTATTACTGCATTTCAATTCAAATAAAATTATATAAAACAAAAAGCTTTCCATTTATCGATGCTTATTGTATCTTTTTATATTTTTTACAAAAAAAAAAGAAGAACAAAAAAAATATGTTTCTTTAATGTAATAAAATAACTAACAAATATTGCAGCACGAGCTGTATTATCTCTCAATAAAATATGAAGTCGAATAAGCTGAAACTGAAGTGATAAAATAACATTTGCAAATAAAAAAAAATTGATACCGGGAATTAAGCTAACCCAGTTTTATATTTTATTTAAAGAGTAGCAAAGCGGATGTGCCAAATGCTTTATTCGATTTTAAAAAAGAAAGAAAATACATTTACAAGCGAATTCTCGTTTGATTTGTAAATACAAAAATTTCAATATTGGCTTCCGCAAAACAAACTCATGGCTTCTAATTAAAGCGGATTATTGTTGATAATTTATAGGAGGGCTGTTTAGCCATGTACATTTTAATCACAAGTGTACATATTAACTATTAAAATGTACAAAATTATAGCTAAATTTTCGAGAGCCGTTGATGGCTGCTAGGCGATTAATCAGTGATCGGGAAAACGAGAAATCGTTAAATTACGACAACCTAAAATTAATCAGATCTACCGGATGAGTTCACGGCTGCATTACACAGTGCGATCGAAATGCTCATACGAAATGCTACGATTGTTAGGCTGCTTTAATTATACACGGTGAGGGCGATTGGCGTACAAAGTAACACGATAGAATCTATTATTGAGTTCGTTACTTCGTTTTCTCGCATGACTTGCCCAATGAATATTCTTAAAGAAATTTTTTATCTGTTTAAACTTTTGATTTTGTCATATTTAATGACATATTCTTCAAAGAAAATTGAGATCGATGATAATCTTCGTCATTGGAAACATGAAACTCTGGATTTAAAACCTTTCTTTTGAAATTGTAGAAAGTTACTCTATAACTATATTAATTATTCATTGATATTGTCTTATTATGTGTCGCGAAAAATAGATTTATTACTTTTTTTAAGAGTTCTTTTCTCTATCCCCGTTGGAAGTCTTCAACTTTTCCTCCACGAATAAAACTTTTTTTATACGTTTTATCCTCTATATCAAAAAGAAAAAAATATTCGAAAAAACGCTCGATAGACAGGAAAATCTATGTGCATTCTGTTTTTTCCTTATTATTAACGGCATGTCGACAATAGTCATAGATAAGAGCACCTCACTTTCTCATTTGATTTAGCACCGTGCATTTCGACCCTTCAAATCTATTGCAAACTAATAAAACTTAAAAAAAGCTATAGAGAAACGAGAAAAACGAGGGAAAAAATGGACAAACAAGAGCCATTATTTTTTCCTCGCCCGCACCGATGAAATAAAGCGCGTCGATGTCGCGTCGCTTAGCCCGCGCTGCTTTCGCATTATATATACCGTAGTCGCGATGCGCGCGAAAAGCCACGATGAGAAATTTAATCCGTCGAAATAAATTTTACTAATGATTGCCATATTTAATGCACGTTGAGATTTAGCGCCGGGCGATAACGACTCCGATAAATCTGACGTTTAGCGGCGCTTCGTGCTGCCCGGTAATTTAAAGTGCGCGCGGTTTTTTACCCGCTGGACTTCGCAATGGGCCCGCGCGGAAAGTAACAAGGCCGGAGCGCACTCTAATGCTTTTTGCGACGTTGATTGCACCATCCAGTGTCACCGGAATTTTTTATGCCGAGCGCCGTAATAAAAGTCGACCCTCTTTAGGTGTTCTATTTCTTCGTTAGGCACTGTTAACGCAATTTTTTCATCAATTACCATTGTTCATCGGTAAATTGAATGTTATAACGTTTGCCTCTTTAAACCGCCGAGAGGATAACGCCGTTAGTTCGCAATTTTTTAAGAATTAAAGTATCCACTGCCGTCGACGCTTCTTCGTCTCTTTCATTCTTCTTTTTCTCTTCTTGTTTTAAAGGCCTTTTACGCGTTACCATGACGCCACCATCTGGTTTTCGTTAGAGTTTTTTCTAGATTCAATATTCCAGTTCTTTCAGCAAGCGAATTTTTTTGAAATGAAAATTTCACCGCGTTACTACTGTCAATATCAGCGGGGGAAGTTCTTTCAATTCTGGTTTGACATATGCGTTATATATATATATATATATATCCATCCCTCCATCGAGATAAAGTAAATGTTCGCCTGGTTTATTTTAGGGACGACGTACGCGTTTTTTTTCTTTGTAAAAGGAATTTAAAATTTTCCGACGTTGGCAGTTTTAACCGCGGGATATTGCACACAAAGTTACCTCGTAATAGTAATATCATTGCCACAGTCTAACTGGCCAGCGTATAGCAACCACAATTAGGTACAGCAGCGGAAACCACAATTTCAGTGCACTTTGACTCGCACAGAATTGAATATCACGAAATTAAACATGCTGCCGTAGAAATAACAATTGTAATCCCTAAACGTTAAATAATTAAGTACACCGGACAGCCGAGTTTTCATAAAGTGGCGCGCGGCTCCATCAAATTTCAACTTGATTTGAAAAATTAATATTTAACCAGGCCTGCCGGAAGTCGGGCTTTATAAAAAGTCGTAACGCTTTGCAAAAAGTTTTCTTACGATAAAAAATTTTCCTGTCGTAACGAAAGAAAAGGTTCGCTCGATAATTCATATAACAATCGACGTTATGCAAATTTAATGCAAGCTTTTCTCCACCCCACGATGAAAAGCTACCCCTCTAACGACAACAACAAAAAGAAAACCCCAAGATTTCCCCGCAAGGTGGTATACCGACCACTGTCGAATTGCCCTCGGCGAAGATTACAGCGGAGATGTTTTGCCGGCAGCAAATGAGGAATAGGGAGGACAAAAAAAACTGAGCCCAAAGGATCTCCAGCGCATTGAAGAAACTCCCGACGGCCTCGGTAGTATTTCCAACGACTCCCGTTAATATTCAAAAAAGCCGTTAAAAAAAAATGGAAGAGGGCGAGATTGGCATAACGCAACGGACAGGAGGGAGAGACGCCGCGGCAAATAGAGGCGAGCGGAGAGTGTAGCGCCGTCGGGCTCCGCTTGACCTTAGCGAGTCTGCGGCTTAAATTATCGGAATCCCTTTCGGGCTCGCCCGCGGGCTCTCGCGCGCATACCTCCCACTTGACCCGGCGCGAAGAAGGCCGGCCGCAGGAAAAAGGAGGCGGCTGCGGGGGGCTGGAAGTTCATTTTGCCCGGAGGCTATTTGGCCATTCCGGCCTCGGCGCTTTCCCATCTGCAAGCTGCTTTTACAAGACTTTATCAAAGAGCCGATGGCTGCGAGCGTCCACCCCACCCGCACCCCCGCAACTCCTCGAGCCAATCTCGCGGGAAAATATATAGGGCGCGCTCGTAAGGTCTTGAGATAACCGAGCGGACAATTTCGTTCTTTTGTGTTTTCAATTTCGTAAGTGGCGCGAGAGGGCACCGAACGGGCTGGCCAATCGAATCCCGACCGCCCCCGCAGCATACTAGCCCTTCCTTCCACCCTTCCCGCTCCTCCGCGGAACCATCCTCGGTAGAGCGTGACGCGTTGACTTTTTTTCCAATTTGTCCGGTCTCTCTCGAAGTTCTTTTTCGGCACGGGCCACCTGCTCGAGGGCTCGCTCCTGGCCTGCGAAATCTGTAGGATTGACTGGGAGGAGTTGGAGTGCGCCTGCATTCTATCTGATACATGATTGGAAAAGTGTTAATACTATTGGTGAATTCGATGGATTTATAAATAACGGTTGTGCGATTTGTTTCACTTTGGAATATTGCTCGTTTGCATGGTTCTTCATTAATTGGAATGATATGTCGAACGTTTTCAAATTCACAGATTGAACACCAAATCCAGTGTAAATAAAAATCGATCGCATCGTATTTCCAGTCTCAAAGTAGAAATTTAAACGAATCAAATATAGTATAGGACTGACAGGTATATTATTCCGCTTGACTTGCACCAAAATAATATTTATTATGTATGTAACATAAATGATAGCAAAATAGTTATTAAAAATAGTTTCATTCATATAAAAAAGACGATATCCTGCAGAGCAGGGATAATTTAATAAATTATTAATATTATTTGTAAATTCTACATCTGGATGAACATCATCTGAGGTTCAATGAACTTAAACAAAAAACAGCAATAAACTTACAAATATATTAAATAGAACGAATATATAAATACAGAGAAGATGGAGTACTTGTAATTTTAATAATTTTTGTATGCGAATTGCATAATCCATTAGTATGAAATCTAATTTTATTCCATGCTTTAAATAAAATACGTCACGTTTTAAATTGGTTTTTTAGAAACAGTGTATTTTCCTGGAATTATAAATGTCATTTTGAGATTAACCGTGGACACCGAGATGGATTCAATGTTCAATCTTCATTAAACCATTCGAAATATTAAGAATTCACTGTCAAATAAGTTTTGTATAATCCAATGAAAAATTCATTCGAAGAGATGAAACAGGAGGAAGCTAATAAAATAGTCACCAAAACGCACCGACTAAGTTTGCAATATAATCGCATTGATTTTAAATCAAGCATAATTATTAATTAAAAATTTATAACTAACCTTTTCACACTCATTAAATGCACAGATGCCTTCTCAATTAAACTTTTCCAATTCTCTTCATTAATTCTATTTAAAACACATCCAATTATATAAATCTCACGTCTCCGCAAGTAACTAAATGCCATAACAAAAAAAAAATACATTTGAAAATTAGTTTTACTCGTATAAAACATTCAATAATTTCACTTTGTTCGCCGTATTCCCGTCTAATTCCATCTCGCAGTGCGGAGCCGCGAATAAAATCCAAATATTTGAGAACGGGCGCTTCTCCCATCGATTGGCCGCGCGCTGAGAACACGCGGTCCCCACCGACTCGCTCCTAAAGTTTTTACTTTTGTTCTCCTTTTCCTTCCGCATGAATGCAGAAGAGAGACAGTCGATAACCGACGACGTACGAGAAGGGGGATAATAAAATATTGGCTAGACCGACTGACGCCGTGCTCCGCGCGCTCTCGGCGTCGCCAGCGATGACGACTTTTTCATCGATGTAGGCGGTCGCCGTTCCCGCCTTGTGTTTCTCTTGTATGTACTCCTTCTTTGCCTTTTTTTTTAAAAAATTCCCTCTTCTTCGCTGTCTCGCGTATTTTTTCCGAGCCGTTTTTTTTTTCGTTGGAGACGTGCCCTTGAGATTTTCATTCGAATCCGCGCTTAAACGGCGAATTAAATTATGGGGCTTGCGAAATTTAAAGGAAAGTATATTTACGATGAGATAAAATTGGATTTCTTGCGAATTAAAAATGTGAAAATCTCATTATACGTTCAAGTGTTTCTTTTTAAAGAACTCGTTGTTTCTAAGTAATTTGAAAGATAATTTATTTAGTGAGTGTGAAGTACCCCCCGAGTTCCGTGTTACTGATTTTTTATTTTAATTAAGAAAAACATTTAAAGTATTATTATTAAAAGATTACGAGTCTAATCTTATTGTACAAATTATTGTACAAATTATTAAATTATAATATAGAATGCAGAAAATTAAATTACAAATGAGCTTGAGGTAATTGCTTTATAAAGCAAAGTACATACACTTGTTCAGTTAAGTCTATTTCTTATTATCGTTAGTTATATATTTAATGATGGTAATTTAACTTTAAAGATTACTATATAAATTGCTTTATCTTAATTGCAAACTCATCCTCTTTACGAAAATCTCTCTACTTAGATGTTACAAAAGTTGCAAGTCATTCCTTATTAACTTAAAAGCACATAATAATATGTTAAATTTCATTATCATCGTTTTAGACACGTCACGTACTTATAATTTAAAAAAGTAATCCCATTACATAATTCGCTGTTTTTTAAAAATACTAATTTTAACAGAACGCAAAGACAAAGCAAAGCTTTATTCTGCAGATCAAACCTAAAAACAGAAACTTCGTCAAACTAAAAATCCGAACTAAAAAAAAAGCATCCAACGTTCGTTGAAAAATTCCCGTCAGCGTAGAAAAAATCCGCGCCCGTATCCTAATCACCGAGATTCCGGAAAACATGTACGCTCGACCCCGTCGCTCCGACACGACAGCAGCTTCGGCATTCGGGTCTCGTACCCGTCGCGCTGCGAATGCAAATGTGCAAAGGTCCCCCCCTCGGAACAGCGAAAGCGAGAGCTCGAGCTTCGAAAAAAAAAAAAAAAAAACACGGGCAAAAGAGACAACGACATCGCGCGCGCGTCTCCCGAACCGTGTCATCGCGCTCGAAGTCGTTCGACGTACCCGATGCGATCGATCGATCGGCGCACTGCGCGTTTTCCGTCTATATCGCGATCGTTAGCGTCCCGTAAATTTCGCCGGCCTTGCGCGACGACTCCGGAAGCCCGCGGTCCGATCACGGCCTTCGCGACGCCTCAAGCCACGCGCCTGCGTGTTGCTCGCCGCTCTTCGTTGACGCGCTACTACTATACGTCCACCCGGCGTTGTTCCGCCGCAGTTTTGTAGTTTTATATTTCCCGGTCGACGGGGGACGTGGGGAGGCGAGAAAGTGCGAGAACTAGCTTATGTAAGCGCGCGCCCGCCTGCTGGAAACTTTTTTTTTCCACCGAGCTTTATATTCTTTTGCGGATCTTGCGAAGTGCTGTTTTGACGGACATGACCTTAAAACTCCTATGGTGAGCATTGCTTTTAGTTTCGCGCACACGAGCCTGGAGAAATTTTCAGTGGTTTCTTCTTTATTGTTTTCTTTTTTGTTTATAAGAGGAAATGGAGAGAAGTTTATGAATTTTAATGTTATAGTTAATACTTAATTATTGTTCGAGATCTTCGAAAGTTTCAATAGAATATTTAAATATTTAGTCTAGAAATAAAAGCGAATCTTTTTCATTTCTATAACTCGGTCAAAAATATGAATAATTGAACTGACACAAGTTCAATATTCATTTTCCAAAATGTCCATCAATAAATAGCTTTTAAATTATAATGACAAAAGTTTTGTATAACTTAGGTGAAAAAATTGTCTAGTTTACTGCGTATAAAACATTAATGCATTTCGTTTAACTGCGAAATAGTGAGGTAATGAGTTCTTATATTTACCGAAATTATTAATTTTTAGATTAATTATATTTTATATTTCATTTTATTTTATTTTATTTTATAAATTTACGGGTAATTTGTACCCATTATACTACATTTTCTAACTAGAATTATCAATAATATATCAATTATTAATTGTTATTAACTATAATTCACTGCAATTACGGCTTAAAAAAAAAAACATGATATTTATCAAGAGCTAATTTACAGAACTAGTAGTTTAGAGTCAATCCTTCTAAGGATGGATAATATGTTACCACGTCCTAGATATAAAAAAAATAATCAAATAATAAAGTAATAATTGAATATCGTTTTATTAAATATTCTATCAAGTTTATTCAATAGCAAAATTATTAAGCCCGAAGTTTAGAGCCGGTGATATAATTTCCAAAACTTTGAGCTTAAAGTTTATGGAAAGCTTTAGTTACCACATATACTTGTTAAAATATCGATTCGGTAGCAGCAGCGCTCGATAACAAAACTTAACACCAATTTACTACACGTGCTTCGGAGTTGGAAGTAATCTCGCCAACAAACAATTACTCGTACCGTTACACTATCCGCATCATTAATTTATATTCGTAAAATCCCTAACACCCCTTGCTACTTAAAAAATAATATAAGTTTTGAAAATTTACTTATATCATAAATCTATTTATAAATTCATTTGAAAATACAGCAGTTTGTAAATTCGCCTATAAATTTTTATATAATCAATTTTAAATATATATTCTATATAAATAGTACTTTTATTTAAAAACTGCAATAAAATATTAATTTCTTGATAGTATTGAAATTAATAGTAGGGCTTTAAAATTTATTAATACTTCAATATTCGTAGAATATTGCTAATAGAGAAAGATGAAACTATGAATAAATATATATGTCGTTCAATTCAATGATTTTTTTTTTTGTTTTTTATGATTTCTTTTTTATAGAACAATAAAAATGTGCTCCCCAATAATCAACATTTATCAAAATACCGTTGTTATTTCAATGTAAATAATATTTCATTTGTATGGCAAACTATCGATAAATTTTTAAATTGTCGGCCTGTTAAATATCGCAAGATTAATGACTAGTTGGCACTTTTCAAGCCTTATTTTCTGAAATGTTAAATGTATTAATATTTATGAACCTATCGATCCATAATTTTTCTGTCGTATTTGCGTCGGGTAAAATTTGACGTGTGTTTGCTATATTAAAATTATTTTTAATTGAATTGATCGAAGCCTTTTAATTTCTGTCTGCGTCCAGAAGATTTATTAGACGTGACTTGTGCTTTCGGTGATCCCTCTTCAAATATAATCTGACGTTTTATCGATTCAACAATTTTTTTATCACACATCCCCTACAAGCTCCCCGGCGCAATATATCATGTGGAAACTTTTTTTTTTAATATATACTTTAACTGTCCCTGATGAACTAAATAATAGCTAAAGTAAAGACTTGCAACTGCATCGAGAATTAAAATTGCGTGCACAGTAATGAGTGTGAAATGGAAAAGCAAACATTTAACGCTAATTGATAGTAGTCCATCATCCCAGCATTATTCCTTTCACAGGTACAATAAATTATTCACTTTCTTAGCTCCTAAAAAAAGCTTTTGTTTAAAATTATTTTTTTTTTTATAATGGTAGCTGTTTAGGATATTTCCATCAAAAATAGTAAATTACTTAAATTACGTAAATTGCAAATGATTATAGCAAACAAGATACATTTTTATCACAATTAATTTATAATTGAAAACGCCAGACGATTAAATTCTGCTGTGCATATATTTTTCAAATATCCCAAGCTTTCAAATCGATAAAAAACGTTGCGCAAAATTCACGAAAAAATTCCCCTCGCGAATTTACAATATAAACAACCATATCCACCACCGACTTTCGCGCGCCCCTCCAATCCACCCCCCTCCCTCCTCAAAATATATTTCATAAAATTCGCCCCCACTACCCGGGATAAAACAATTCGAAAGAGAAGCGCGCGAGCAAGTCAAGTAAGTAAGTCAATACTCGGCGTAATTTCAAATGGCATTGTCGAGCAACGCGCATAGAGGAGGCCCGCGCTCACTAAGCAGCCACTCGCTCGCGCGCGAACCCCTCGAGCAGTGGAGGAGCCGCCGGCATAGTCAGCCCGGGCGGCGCCGCGGTACAATGAAAATACGCGCGCGAATATACCGATGTGTGCGAGCGTCGCTCGGCCATTGTCGCTCTTCCCCCCGAACACCCTCCCCCTACCCACTCCCCGGCGGCCGAAACGCGCGCCCTACTTTCCGCGCGCGCATCTCGCCGAGTCCCACCCCTCGCGTCGCTGCTTGTGCCTTTTCTTCGCGCGGCGCAACGAGCGGCCCATTGTGGACCGGCGCACGACTTCTTTTCAGGCCCGCGCGTCGCAAAAGTGGCACCAGCCCTCTGTTTTTTACGCGGGACGAACAAAAGGCTCGCGCGGCGTAGTGTCGCGCGTGTCGAGCTCTGGCTGCTGCGCACTCGTTTTTGGGAAAATTCGGTAAATATTTGCGCGCCGAGCAGGTTTTTACGAGACGCCTTGCGGGACGCGAACGGAGGTACGAAGCTTGAGTTGGGAGGTTTCGAAAATTTCGTTAGGGTGGAGTTGGTCTTTTTCGAAGTTACGGAGGTCTTATCGAGAAATTTTGATGAAACAGCTGAGGTTACTGCACTCGAAACGAATGGAGCGTGGGGCTATTTTTTCGTAATGGAAAAAGCGTGAAAAGTATAGGCGGTAGTGAGGAAGATAAAAAGTTAACAGCCTCTTGCAGGCATCGTTTAAAAAAAAATATTTATAATAAAATCTATTATCAGTTCGCGGGGAGAGCCCCATAAGCTTGAAAAAATAAAATTTTTAGAGGCTGCGTATAAAACCACCATTCCAGACGTTAAAAAAGAATTTTAAAAATAGTGCTCCGCCCTTCTACGAAGGGAAAATTTTATAAAAATTTATAGAAAATATTATCTCGCGCAGTTTCCATCTACTTTGTACCGTGCGCACAGAGAAAAGCAATTTGATTTTCCTTCGAATATTTTCCTCGGAATAAAGATTGATCTTTCTTTCTTTTTTTTTTTTTTTTTTTAATGTTTTAATGAAACCAAACGACGCCGTAAGTTTCATGGCTTTCCTTTGATTTCCGCGGGAACAAATGGCAGAAGCCGTCCTTTACTCGAATCGTCGCGTAAGACACAAATAAATTTTCCATAAAAGGAAAAATCAATTCCCTACTGATTTCTCTCGATCCGAGCACATGGGCACCCCCTGAAACATTCATTTTTTCCCCGAGACTATGAAAAAGCGAGGAAGTATATATATATAACGAAAAATTCAGCGAATTCAACTCCACCTCGAATTTTTCATCGCGGCGAATGCGCGCATGCCCGCCAGGGAAAAAGTTTAGGTACGAACACGAAAGTTAACTGACTCGCCGTGGAAGTTTGCCCGGATGATTTTCGTTCGACGCATCTACAAGATTTTCCACTCAGCCAGATTGAATATTGTTTTTTCACGCGGCTCTGTGCGCGCTTACACACTTTTACCTGCACCCTGCGCGCACATAAAACAGCCGTAAGTGCAACAGTGCGCAGTCAAGCGCCAAAGAGTTATTTCGCTGAAAATTTTCGCCCTCTCCCTTTACGTATGCGTGCAACGTCGGCGAACGTAATGCGCCTTTCGCGCCTGCATGCTCCAAGTTTTTTGGTGCGAAGTTTTTCGCACTTTTTTTTTATCGACCTCTCCCTCTTCCCTTAACCGAGTTTCGGTTAAGGCAGCTCGTAACTCAAAACCAAAATGGGTCTTTAAATTAATTTGTCTTTGATGAAATTCACGTCGGTAAATTTACTGACTAATAATTTATGTATGTGTGTTTAACCAATTTTTTCTTTTTATTGTTTCAGGTGAGTTTCGAGCAAGTTTCGTTAAAGCCAATTTCACTGTTAAGTAAGTTAAACTATAATCTCTTACTTTATGTGGAACAGGAGTGTCACTTGAATAATGAACAATTTAAAAAAAAAAAGAGACCGATTTTATATGAAAAATATTTATTTCGTAATAAACTTTTGGGTAATGATTTTCTCAATATGCATCGTGTATATTACGTTTAAATATTCATTTAAATCCTAAAAAATATCAATAAAGACTAATAATAATTTCAGTCCATCAATGATTCTATAAATTTTCACTTTGTCGTAAATTAATTTATACATAAAAGGTACGTAATAAAACTTTCGAGGATATTATGAGAAATAACGCAATTTAAAAATGGAGAATTTATATTAATAAATTTTAATTGGCGAATTTCAGTTAAAAAAGGTCTTATTTTTTAACTGATATTAATATATATGGAATATACTTAAATGAATTAATGAAGATTATTGCTGTCTCTCATTTTAAATTTTAAAAGCATTAATATTTAACGAATATAAATCATAATATTTATTATAGATATGTATTCGTTAGAAATTAATTAATCGCGAGTAATGCATTACCTCTCAATAATATTCAGTAAACATTGTAATTTCTCATTTAAAGATGTTAGTGCTTGTGTTACGATAACGTAATTACGGATTATAAACATAAATTGGATAACAATTTTAGATTAAATTTAACATATTTGCCTCGGTGTAGCATTATGCGATATTTCATTTTTACGATCACAATAAAGTCCTCTCTATGACATTTCTCCCCAAGCAATATTTTACCTATAAAAGATTGATACAAGTAGTACAGCCGTAGATATAGTCAGCCATACAAATTCACGAACCCCCCGTTAATTCTTAATAAAAATACAGTGTAGCCATATTCTTATACGGGATCGTTCCCAACATCGCTAAAAACAAATCCTCCCCAGCAGGCAATTTACAGCACATCTAACAGTGCATCCGCCGATTATCTCCCCGGCACATCGATACAAGCCCCCGGAAAATTTACGACTTGCTCGCCCGTAGCCCCGCGCAAGACCCGAAGGAGATGAGTACCTCGAAAGTCGCCCGGGCGAGTGCATGCTCCGAAGCGTACACCGCCGGGAAAGCCACCGAGCGAGACATTCCGCGTTGCGGAATGCTGTAAAAAGTCCGGGGCGACTGCCGGGCGGACGAAGGAAATTAAGAGAGGCGCGCGCGCGCGTACGCGTCGCTAGTTGCGCCCGGGCGTTACACGAGAAAAGCCATTAAGGGATGAGCTGGCGATTTTATGTTTCGATTTCGACTGCTGGTAATTGAATTTCGAGGGACGCCGCCGCGTTAATAAATTGCCGCGCGGAGCCTCCGGGCCGCGACCTCGTCGAATTCAGACTCCCGCCATCGCCTCCCATTTTCTCCGTAGCTTCGGACCGCTGCTTTGGCTTCTTTACCTTTTTTCTCTCTCCTTTTTGTTCGTTTTTTTTTTTTGTAGCGCGGGGATTGACTTTATTACTTTTAGATCTTGTTCGCTTCGGCGTTGGGATTCCGGATATTGCCGAGCAGACCGGGTCCATTCGGATTCTTAATTTAATCCGGCTAATTTTGCGCGGCGATGTTTGGCAATATTTTTAATGCCATTAGTCGATTGCTAGTCGTAATAATATTTGCGGCCTGGTGGGGCAGTGAGGGAAATCGATCGAGTAATTGAACGATTACTCATTATAAGTGTAAACGTAATTATGCCCAAGAGTAAAGTTGAAGCTTTTCATATTGAGCTAGAAAAAGCATTATTTGGATTTTTAATTTTCACGCAGTAAATTGTTATACGGAATAAATAATATTACCAACTCTATTTTTAGCTGCAAGAACTTCGCGATATTCCATTGTTTAAGGTGATTGACGTGTTTCTCATGAAAAATTTAAATAAATGTAAAGAAATCCCGACCTTACTCGAAAATTTAATGAATATTTAATATTTAATTATTTATAGCTGTAAGTAAATAATATTGTTTCATTTTTAACTGACATAGTTAATAAAATAGTTTTAATTTCATTAATAAAAAAAATGTATAGCGAATTCTAATGAAAGGGGAACCATACAGCTGTTTTATAAGGCAAGTGAACAATGAATTTTTTTAAAGACATTATACAAAGAGAATTTTCAATTTTCTGTTAAAATTGATTTTGCTGATATGCACAAAGAACCATAAAAGTGTAAACAGCATTAAATGAGCTACGTTGAGGAAATATCTGATACTGCTGCTATTATTTTTCTTAGAAAAAAGAAAAAGAAAGAAAGTTTTAAGTAGATAAAGTCAGGCGTGTTCAGACCTTTTTGCCAATCTTCAAGAATTCTACCGAGTAGTCGTGGCTCTTTTTCGACAATGAAAAAAAAAATGTTAAGCCCCAATACATTACCGTCCTCAAGTAGGAAAAGTAAATGCGCTCGTAAATTCCTTGCCTTCTGAAAAAAAAAACAATGTACGTTAAGACATAGAATCAAAACCTTGGAATAAGTCACATTATTATTACAATATATATTCACACTTACACTAACAAGAATAAATGTTGCCAAGGCCCAATAAAACATTTGATGAGAAAACGCCTAATTTAATCGAAACGTAGGTCCCATTAACGATACCACACTAGTAGTTAAACGTACTATCAAACCTCATTCCGCGTGCCCGTTAAGTTCTGCATTAAAGCAATCACACCTTGATCCCATCAAAAACATCTAAAACGTCTCTGCATGCAAAAGGCAATTTCCATTCTCCGGCCATTTAAAGCGGAATCGCATTACGCGCCCGTCCTTTCTGCTCCGCCGCGATCTTTGACACTCAACTGACTCTCCAATATCCGCTCCGCCGCCAAGCGAATAAATAATTCGCCGTATAGTTACCGTCGGCCGTATTTAGAGTCGAGCGCATAACACTTGGACGCGAGACACCGCCGGCGTACGAAGGGGTAGGTATGACCCCCCTAAACGGCGGAGGCGCTCGTAGTTCCGCCGGCGGCGCGACTCTGCCCCCCTTTTTTTATGGGGCGTGGTTTCACGATTACGCCCGGCGTAAACGCAATGAAGCCGAGCAGAGCGCGACGGTCATTAGCGAAACTTCGCGAGACCGACGCCACGCTTTTGCCGCCGGCTATACACACATATATACACTGCGGGCAACTTTTAAGCTCGCTCGCGAGCACCACACCGATATCGCTTACTGATACTTTTCGGGATTGCTGGCTTGGTAAAAAAAGGCCTTACGCGGTGACTTTTACGATGGTCTTTCTATAGTTGCGAGTAAAAGGAGAGGATAAAGGTGCCCGCGGCCCTTCGGGGTAATGGAATGTTTGGAGACGGTACTTGCCCAGTAGAGTAGATGTAGTAGAGTGTGAAAGTTACATCAACTGTTGTAAAAAAGAATATGATGTTGTATTTTTTTATGGAGGAAAAATGTAGATAAAAGAGGTCTGCACTATCGCGAGGTCGACCTCGTGATTAGAGTGAAATCGTCTTTGCAGTATAAAAAAAAAAAATATTAAATTTTTTTTTTCATTTACATAAGAAAATTACTAAAACGCTCATATTATTTAGGTAAACCAGATATCGAAAAGATTCTATGGGACCTCCTCCCAAATTTAAACGAATAGACACGTCGTGCGATCATACGCATTGTCAATATTTGTATAACAGTAATAGAAGATTATAGTCAATTATTCAATCAAAAATTTGATAAATGACTTGAACGAACAAAGCTTTTATTTATTATTACTCATCTTAAAGAGATGAAAGTATATTTTTGGGGATTGTATAATATGTGGATTGTTGGACGAGAAAATTGAAAAGGACATGCTGCAAAATTACTAATAATAAGAGGTGTGAAATAAAATTAACTCATAATTACTTTCATCTCTTAAAGTTCCAGAGTCTGCAGAAAAACACAGATCTTAATGAAAAGTAAATAATAGAAGATTTGCTCGTTGGGATGATTCGAGTAATTTTAATCTTGAGTTTACTTGTGTGGGGTACTTTTGAAAAGATCGTCTGACCACACGCGTATGTTTCTACTGCACGAAAGAACTGGGCATTGAAACGTTTCAATTGGTCATCAATCTTAAACTTATATAAATAATTTTTGTACAAAAAGTAAAATTCATATTTATATAATTTGCCAAGCATAAATTATGTATGATCGTATGAATAATGTGAGTTCATATGTTATAATAAAAAACAAATAATAATTCTAGTAAATCATTTTCAGAATAATTTAAAATGCACTTACTCACTTAAAATTCCAATTCCTTTAAGTATTTTTAAGAATGACCATCATTACTTTGTTGAATTAACAAAATCAGTTTTATACTATTCATTTCTAGCAATTTATAATTCTGCTGATTTTGATGACTACATGATCTCTCCCTAAAATAATAAAATAATTTAAGAATGCTTTAGAAATACAAAAATAATTCTAATCAATTGAGAAAGTTTAGGAAATATTTCTTTCCAAAGACCAGCAAATATTTTAATATTTAAAATATGTTATGTAGAAATATAATTTTAATAAATACAATAATTTATTCTGTATATGTACGTGGAACGGACATGAAATTTGTAACTTCAAATATCTATTGACACTGAATTAAAAAAAGAATGACTAGATTAATCTTCGATATGCTGTTTAATAAATAGAATGAAATAATTTACCTAAATTTTCTCAAATGTAAAAATGATAAAAATATAACTTACCATTAATAAACTCTTCGTTTTCATTCTTCACATTATATATACATAATAATTAATTATAAAAATAAAATAGAAATCAACCTATCTATGTACTTTATATTGTTCCTTTTATTTATATAGGGATATTCTACTTCTATTCTCATTTTAATGCAAATTTTAAACATACGCGCACGTGAAGTTATTGGGTCAATATTCTTATCAATCCTCTAGACTCTACACCGATATTAATCGCGATGATTCTATTATAAATAAATTGAAAGCGGAGGGAGGGTTATGTCAATTGTCACTGCCGTTATGGCACTGATGCGTTAAATTCATTTGGTGATGTAAACGATGTTTGCAGTGCCGTTAGACACTGACAATTTATCTTCGCTGAAAAGAGATGGACAAAAGTCATCTATAAAATATTACATTTAATTGAATTAAAAAAAAAAATTACTAATTAATTCACTAATACATAAATAAATTGAACTTTAACTTTTAAAATGAAAGAGCAATCAGAATATGGGCAAGGAGGAGAGCATTGAAAAGGGCACTAAAAAATAGGAAACAATTAAAAATATAAAAAAAGATAATTATGGAATGTTTAATTTTAAAATAATAAATTACTAATAAATTTACTAAAAATTTTGAAAAATAACTCTAATTTTAATGAAAAGCAATAAAAAACAGGCTACAGGGAGGGATATTTGTCAATTGTCACTTACGGTAGTAGCGATGTTATCTTGTTGGACAGTGACAATTTATCTGCGCTGAAAAGGGCTAACGAATTGAGTGCGTTTCTATTATAATGACGAAATACGGTCAAACGTTTAATTTAAAAAATTCGTATAATAAATTTACTTTAACGGTACTTAATTTGATATAAAACAATAAAAAACAAACAAACAAAAAACTAAATCAATGAAATCGTTAAAATACGACAAGAAAAGCAATATTTAAGGGCGGGTATGCATGATGGAACAATATAAAGAAATTCGAGGTGTTATCTTAGCCTCTTAGATTAAACGAATAACAATGGTATTATTTCGCTTAAGTAACTTTGTCTAGCGTAAATATTATAACCGTTAATTGAAAAGAAAGAAAGGTTGATTTCTGACACAAAAAAAATCACTCACAGTCGCGGATTCCCTCGTTGCAGACGACAGCAGCTTGGCCTCCATCGTCTTTTTCGGTACCTTGCATTGCTCGGAGATCCCTCCGAATCCCACCACGTTAGGGCTCGAATTAGAAGTACCGCAGACCGAGTGCAAGGCACGTAGATAACAACAAAGGGAATTCGCATCAGATGTTTCACCGTTAGAAAACTCCTGCATACATGTGGCGTATAAAGTTATACACTTTGGGGTTGCCAAATGTACACAATGATACACCGCCATATATGTTGAAGAATGCTATAGCAGTGTATAATTTTAATGCATACAAATACATTAATTCCCATTGATGTTTTCCACTTTCGTTGGGACATCCAGATCCTCGTAATGAATTCGGCGAATTTGAAATACTCTTGTGAGACCTGCAACAAAATTTGATACTTTTATATACTGATTTTTAAATTTCATTTAAGATAGAATGATTTTATTAAAATAAAAGATCCTTTTCACATATAAAAAAATTCAATGTTAATTACTTTTCGCAAAATATAATTAAAGTGAGAAATTTAATATTTTTTATAAAATACTAAAGTATGAGAAAGCTGGCTCGAGTCCAGGTGACGTTTAAGGGTATTTTATTACATTTCTTTAACGAAATTTGACCAAACAATACCTTTTCTACTAACGTTGCATATTTTTAGTTTCCGAGTAAAAAATTGTGAATTTGAAAAAAAATAAAATAAAAAATAGGATCTTCTAAAAAAAATCCACAAAACATTCGCGAATTAAAAATAGTTTAAAAAATTGATATGAATAAACAAGTGGAAAAAGAAAAAATAAGTTTTGCCTATTGTATCTAAATAGCGTCCATAATCCTGTTGTATAAATATAATACTTAAATGTTCGCACTACTAAAGTTTAAGATCTTTATTTTTATAAAGTACAAATGCAAACGACATTAAAGATAAATTTTTGAACTAAAAATTTAAGGTGTATAAATGATTCAAACATTCATTTAAATTCAAGAGCTTTTGCTAATTGTGCCGCATTTTGTATTAATCAAAATTAATGTTTCAGACCCATTCTACTAATCTCAAAAAAATATCCACTTTAAAAAAAAAAAGAACATTACATATTAAATAAAGCACAAGGCAAAAAATTTCAGCCTCAAATTAATTAGACATCTAAAACGCGGCATAATTAACATAATTGAATTCAATTAATACTTTTCTCCATTTTTGAAAAAAAAAAAAAAAAAACATAAAATGCTTTAATATCCCGTATTAGCACCCACTAAAGTTAAACGCACCGCCCTGTACGCTGCTATTTAATTAAGCAGCAACGATATGAGGTTTAATCTTGACAGGCCTCTCAGACTTTGCTAATGCAAACTCCAAACTAAAAAAAAAATTAATTATAACTTGAAACCGCGCGCTTTAAAACATCCCAGCGCCATCTCGTCCCCTTTTGGCTGCACGGAAACACCCAGACAGCGTCAGAAAGCGCACCCCCGCGCAAAAGTCGACCACCCCACCTGTCAGTGCTCCCGTCAAAGCACATCGCCGGCGAAACAAAGCGCCGGACGGGTTGCACCGGCTCCTCCTCCCCTCCCACGGAGATCCAGCGGGAAAACCCGCGGCATGCACTCGAGGGGTGGTGGGTGGCCGCGCAGCCATATGTGGATCGGGCTAAGCACCGGAAATAATGCCTTGGCGGGCGTCGCGCACCGAAGCCCCGGGCGGCAGTGCCTCGCGCAAGCTACGCGGCAGAAAAAAAAAGGCACGAGTCGGAGGAGAATTTATGCGCTGGAAAACTCACGCGCGCGCGCGCAAACTGTGCTATAGCTCCGCTCGAATTTCGCCTTTTATTGAGTTACGGCTCCTTGGTGTGTGGCCGTGGACACGGAGGCTCCGCGAAATTGCCGATACGCCGCTCTCAGCCTTCCGGCGCGAATTAGAGCCGCCTGGGGGGAGATCTCTGTTTTTGTCCCCCGAGGCTCCGCAGTTATCCGCGTGTTATTCGGAGGACTTGGGTGGCGGTGCAGTCGACCGTTGATTCGGGGATATTCCGATGCTGGAGTTCGCAGGGAACGAAAAGCTTGTACTATACGATGAATAGTTTGCAGATTGAATTTGGAGTCGGGCGGGTAAGGGATGGTAATAATGTTGACATACTTTCGGAGTCAACTTGATAATTGGAGCAGAAATGTGACGGTTGTAAAAAAGAATCGATTTAGAGGAAGGAACATTATACTTCCGCTTTAAGTAGATAATACTTGACCCGGCTGCTTGCTTGCAACATATGTTTTTACGACTAGTCACGTACGTAGCAAGCCTCTAATTCTACTTCTAAGTATATGTAGTTTTTGGAGAAAAAAAATGCATCTTTTTTATATTCGTTTCTGTAATTGTTTCTGAGAAAGAGAACATAGAAGTGCCTCCTACGTGTGCAAAAAACAATTTTAATTAGCATGCTGTTAATTGTTATTTTATTTAAAGCTTTTCATTTTATTTGCAAGTGCACATGTTCTTGTTGAAATTCAAGACCTGTGTTTCTTAGAAAACTCGCTGTTCCGAGTATTTTATGCTTCAATTCATGAACATGAGAGTTTAAACTCACTTTCGAAGCTGTAAACTCTAAAAAACTAAAATTGGACGAAACTTGGAATGAACATTTGACTGGCGTTTAAATATAAAAGATAATTGTCAAACAATTCAATTAGTTTCAATTTGAATTGTATAATCTAATGCAATTTTAAATTTTTACATAATAAATATTTATTCCCCATTAAACAAACCAGTAAAATTCAAAGCAATACTAATCCTTATTTTTATTGCTTCACTGACTTTGTTCCCAGATCCTGAAATTGGCGTTTTTACAAAAAAAATTTCTCTTTCTCCCTATACCTACATGTAAATAAAGATTTTCAATAACCGAACAGGAAAACAAAAAGCTTCCGCTAAAAAACGAAGGAAACGTCAGTAAATATCTCTAAAACTCCAATAAATCGATAACCATCATCGGAACTGAAGGAAATAAAGTAAAAAAAAAAAAAAATATATAAGGGAAATAAATTTTCCCATCTTTTTTTCTATATTCACTACAAATATCCACGGAAAATCATCTCCCGTCAACTCTACCGCTCCCTCGCGCAAAGTAATTTATTCAATTCTCCATTGTCCGCCAGCAAAGTGTTATGCAATTAGTCACTCGCGCTGACGAGTTAAAACAAAAGATTGAAATCCGATATCCATCTCGTTCATTATACCGTCCCACATTATATCCCCCTGGAAAAGTCCGACGTCCGTTATACCCTCGCCGACGCACACCCGCCTCCTTTATCTCACCCGTCTAGTCCAAAGAAGAAAAAAAAAAAAAAAAAGACCGAACAAAAAAAAAGAAAGAGGAAATCTCGTCCCGGGCAGAAATATCTCCCCCTCGAAAGCTAATTAGAATGAGCGTGAGCATTCTTCAAATTGAAAGGAATCCCCGCTACGCGGCGGTTTGTTTGTAACCCTCCGCCTTCTTTCCGACCTGGCGCGTGCGATCTTCCGGCTCCAACAATGATCCCCACCCCTGGCCACCCGGTAATTTAACTCTGACCTACCTGGACGGCGCGAGGGCCGACCCAGAACGTGTGTACTCGGTCCAGTACGACGAGCGCTTGCCAACGTCTCCCTACGCTAGCCCGGGGCTGCGACTCTCCTTTCCTTCCTTTTTTTCCTTTCTTCCCCTTACTTTTTTTTTTTAGAAAATCGATCGTCGCGGGTGAATACGTGTTTTAGGGGAATCTCGGCCAATTTGGGTGCGCCCTGTTTCTCTTCCCTTTTTTTTTTTAGCCCTTCGGAGGAGGTAAAGCAGCGGTAGTCAAAGCGAATCGAGAGGGCTAATTCCGTCGCGGGACGAGGAGATTCTTTTTTTAAGTTTCGAGAGAGACGGGGTAATGTATTATTATCCGGTGAAATGAAAATGCCGGGTTTTACTGCGAGCCGCGAAGTTAGCTGGCCTAGGGTTGCTTTAATGAAGCCATAATTTTGGATCAGGACTGTACGTTTAGGGATCCCACGCCGTTGGATTACTTAATTTCATTTTGAATTCACGCGGTATACCTGCAAGATCAGCTTGCGATCTATTGCTTTATTATATTGCAGATTTCAACTGAAACTTCGGATATTTCTTTCTCGTGGGCATTATAAATTCGGAGGATTAATTTTGAACATGTATTGATATAGACGAGTGAAATAATCGTAAGAAGTAATTCAGTTGAATTGCTATTAAAATAACTGCTCCAGAAAAATTTCAGTAAAATTATTTTTAAACAAAAGTGTATATTGGTCGCCAATTCATTATGAGAAAAAAAATTAGTAGGATTAATGATTCACGCTGTTAAATACTTTCAACAGAAGAAGTTGTTATTTTGACAGCGACATCGTTGATTCATCCGAGGTATCGTTAAGATAACAAAAGATTTTTTCAAAATAAGCTCTTCGCTGTTAAATTGACAGTGTAATTATTAGATTAACAATGGAATTGTTAAACTGACAGCTTTCTTCTATTGGAAGTATTTAACAGCGCGAATCATTAATCCTACTAATTTCTTTTTCTCAGTGTACAACAAGTCTGCATATAATAATAACTCGAGGAGTATTACATTTAGCAACGGAGCAATCAGTAAATATTTCTAAACAATTAATAATAACATATTCATCGCTACTTTGTTAGGGATTAATTTCAAATAAACGCAGGTAACTTCTTAATAGTCATGAAACACTTTGACTCTCAATTAATAGGAAATAGAGAGTTAATATAGAAGTTACTTAAGGAAACGTCGAGCCTATGTGATTAAACGGCAAAGACGTCGCACTCTAATTCATTAATTCAGCCTCTCTGAGTATTTGCATTTACATAATTTGGCGCCACTCGCACGAGTCCCCGAAGGGGCGGGCGATTCCTCCACCGTCAGTCGGTCGCGCCTCGTCGTCGTAGATTGCGTTTTCTGCATTTTCAGCCTCTTACAGCGTCTTTTTTTTTTACACCCCCTACACCCTCCGTCGGCCACTTCTACTTCTACTTCTCTCCCGTCGCTTCTCGAATCCTCGTTCCGGCGTCTCAGCCTCGGCCTTTGTTTGTTCAGCGGCGTCCGTCTCTCCCACCCCATCTCCGTTTTCATCGGCGCGCCGGCGTTTCTCCGCTCTTCCCACCCACTCGGCTAACACGCTCTCTAGGGCCGCCGCGGCATTATCGATCCGCGAAGACCTCTGGCAATTTCGTGCGATTAACTAGGCGGCCTCGCCGGGCCTAGCAGACGGCACGTTCGAAAAACTGAAACTGCCCTTCCCACCCGCTACCCCTTCCTATCTCGTTAGGACTGATTACACATTCCACGCTGCTGGCGAAATTGTGTGCTCGCGCTCGTTTTCCTTTTCATCCTCTGTCGCGGAGCAGACTTTCTCTCTCTCTCTCTCTCTCTCTCTCTCTCTCTCTCTCTCGTTGTGCACGCGCGCGGCGGGTTTTTTCCGCGGCTGCACGAAAAATTTATGCATTTGCATGCGAATTTCAGAGGCGGAGGCGGTGGCCCGGGACAAAAGGAATGCCGCGTCTATTTAAACTTTTAAATTCTCATCGCAAAGGCGCGCCGACTGCGATGCATAAAACACGCCGGTGCGTTCTATCGGACCCGACGCGCTCCATTAACAAAACCGATAGAGAATGGCTCTTTACGTTCTTTTTTTTTTACTTTATTTCTGGATTCTTGATTTTTTATTCCGAAAATTTGCCGAATCGTGTCGTACTTAAGAGCGAGTGTGGTTTTTTTTTATAGCTCTGGCGGCACTTTACGCCAGTCACTAGTCAGGCTTATTCAGGGCTTTACGTTGTTGCTGGCAACTGTTTCGTGACCTATCTGCTAAAAGTGATCGGTTAATTTGAGTAGACTAGAGACCGAGTCGAATAGGAAAAGGAACTTTTAACGTGCCAAATCTAACCTGCAAATAGCAAAAGCGTTCATCAACTTTTTCGATTGACAGAGTTTTAAGTAATTTAGTATTATTGTGTAAATATAATTGATTGAATTATTAATACAATTGATCTAAAAGAAGTGCAATTCTAAAGAAGGATCATTGTTGTCATTTCAAGACACTCCAAAAGCAAATTTCTACGTTTTTCCCAATATTTGAGGCAGGTGCATTCTAATATAATAACAATTTTAATTAGAAAAATTCCTTTTACGTAAAAAGATAGGCAATTAAAGAAAGAAACGATTGACCCTGCTGTATGACGAACGGAAATATGTGATGACTTTAAAGAAATCTGAATCTAGCTCTAACATTAAAAATTGTAAGTAGAAAGATACGAGTATAGTCAGACGTTGATTTCCAAACAAATTTTTTTAAACGTTTAATTTCTTATAGCGGGATAAAAATTTTTTATTTAAATATTTTATTATGTTACACACTTAATAGTCGATGTTTAATACTCAATTTAAATTTTTTAATTTATTAGAAAAATGGTAGATATACAGAAAATCGAAACTACTTGCAAATGTAACCTGAATATTAATTCTTGCAAATAATTTATACAAACTTCGGACAAATATTTATTAATTTGGATTGTAAAAATCAATTTACTTAAATATATTAAGAAGTTTCTCCTTTTCCTCATTTATTTCCTCATTTATTGACAGCCCTGTTTAAAAGTTAAATCTTAATACATGAATAAAATATTTTATCTTTGTCCCATTCATAATAATTATTTAAGCCGATCGTTCCATCTACTTTAGTTTTCATTCGCGTATGATTTATTAACTGCAGGCAAACCTCTACTAAATATTTCACTTTACTCATTCGGCACTCAAGCTCTACTAACATGAACTCCGTCAGCAATATACAATTCAAATGCGAAACGCCGTATAACATCTTCAAAATAAATAATTCAAGCATCGTATAAAATTATCCCCCCCCCCCCAAAAAAAAAAACAAAAATACATTCTCGCGTCTTTCAAAAAAAAAAAAAAAACTTCATTCCGCAAATAAAATATGCATTACGACCTCAAAACAGAATCTGAATACGAGAAAAAGCTGCGAACGCTCGCTTTTATTACCTCCTTCATGCCCTCCATCGCTTTTCAACATCGCCCCGACTACACCAGCAACTCCTACCGACTACTTACGCGCTCGACTTTTTTTCCCGAAGCTCTTCCGCGCGTGTTTACAGCCTGTCTCAATTTTCCTTCTAGCGGGTCGCGTGGCGTTGAGTCGCGCGAAAAATGCGATTGCTCGGCAGCAGCAGCCCAGCCTCTCGTTTCTCCTGCCGCGCTATATCGGCGCCGAGGTCATAAGCGCTCGAGGGCGAGGAACTTTTTTCCCTTTCTCCGCAGCTTATATTGGCCTCCCTCGGCCCTGACTTTCGCTCGAGTTGCGAAAGCCGCTTACGCGCGGTTCGTGCGTTTTTCGGCCGGCACTGATTGCCCGAATTTTTCATCTCCGGACTTTGCGGGACTCAAGTCGCGTTGACCGAGTTCACCGCTGGTCGAGGGATCATCGCGTTTTCTCGTTACTCTCTTACGAGTTTCAGCGCGCGGGAGTTTGCCCTGCTTCTTCGATTTTCGTTTACTTAAGATTTTATCCGCCCAGATGGATCCGCGAGTTGGACGAGCTAAACTTCAAGTCGGGTTAAATTTATCACAATGATAAACGTTTGATTAAATTTGAAAAAAAAAATAAATAAATAAAAGATGTTTTAATATTACACAGAGTCTGATACATAAATATTAATATATACTTTGATCCGAACAGTAACCATTCAAATTACCCAAAAACGTGTAAAGTTAAGTACTTTTCATTCCCATTATCCGTGCAGTCGGAAATGAAGCTATGAGTTCGCCTTTAATATAAAATTATGAACTACTGGTAAGATTTTCAATGCAAAAAACGATTTATGTCACTGTAATTGTTTATGTAATTATTTAGCTCATCTCGCGTCCACAAAAAACGTCTGCTTATTAATTTAATCATTCAAGCAATCTCTTGCGATTTAATGGAGATCACTTATAACTCAACGTTTCCTAAAGCCTTCTTAATAAAGCGCGCTATTTCAAAGGACACTACTAAGGTTTATCAAAGACACCAGTTAAGCTTAAAAGATAAAAAGTTTTATTAAAATTCTCCGACAGGTTCATCAAGAAATTACGAGAAAAATGGGCGGAACAAAGTTGAAACGATAGCATCTATAAAGCCTGGCGATAAACAGTAATTAGTGTTTACAACACTCATTAACCACTCGATGTAACATTTGGATCATAATTACGCCTTTAACGCATCAGTCGTTTTGTTACGCTGAAATTTACTTTAAGGAAAAAGTGACGAATCTAATTATACGAAAAAGCCCTTTGAAGGTTACAATGTAATAACCCGTCAAAGTAGCGTTTTGCGCGATTATTATTAAAGCTCATTGTAAAAGATCAATTAAAATCTTTGTACCGAGACTCGTCGCTTGAGGGAGAAATAAGGAGGTAGCAGAGGGTTGAAATTATAGTCGCGCCCTTTATTAATCCAGAGTCCTTTATATTAAAACATTTGTAAGGAATTGACTTGCCTTCTTGCAGAGGGATGATTTAATAAATCGTTCCCTTTGTTTTTTATGAGTTTGGTTACGTTTAATTTGAAGTTAAAAGTTTGACGAAAAAAATTACGGCACCGCACTAAATTAGATAAGAAAGTATTTTTGAGCCATTAAGCAAGCTGGGAGTATTAGATTAACGATGTGGAGTAAATGGAAAGATAACTAGTGGAATAATGACGCTGAGAAACTTTGGTACATTTTTAGATTCAGGATTAATCGTAAGTTCCTATATGAACTTTAATTTTGGATCAACTATTAAAAAATTGAGAGTTCGAGAAAAAATTCAACGTTAAAATAAAAAACGGTATCCACATTCGATCAAGTAGTTGTAGTTTTCAATTCGATAAATTAAAAGCAGCACTTAAAATAAGTAATTGCATTCGCCAAGGAGGAAGAATTAAAACAATTAAACAAACTAAGTCATTTTTAATAAAAGAATTTAATTAAAAATTTACTTTCGACAATGATGTCTTTTCACCAGAGCTTTCTGAAAATTTCGACTGTAAAGAACTTTATTAGGAACACAATTTATTTACTTATTACTCTTCTGCGGACTATAATTTGATCGTGAAAATTTCAAAAAAGTAGTGCAAAAGACTGCAGAAAAGAATTGTCAAAACAGTCTTTTTAATAAAATTATTTCTGATCGTTTTAATCCTACCAACTAGATGATTACCACGTACGAACTTGCGAGTCTGACTTTTATCAGGTTCATTGGATTACTAAACTAATCTTCTATAGTAAACCAGTTAACGGAAACTTTACTCAATTTTTTTATTTGAACAAATAACAAATTTCCACTCACAAATATCCATTCGATCCCTTTATTTCATTACTACAATTTTTCATCCAACACCGCAATTCACTATAAAAAAACATTGAAATAAATCGTATCCAAGTTTAATATTACTTAATCACAACGCAGTCCTCGCGAAATGAAATAAACATTTTTTTTATTGTCGACCACTTTATAATCTCCTCGAATATCCAATAAATTCAGCGAAAGGTTCATTTCACCCCTTTCTCCGATAATCCCACATAAGTGTCCAAATCAACTTATTTATATTTCCAGCGAGCCCTCTCGTTCGCTCCCAGTCACTTCAATCCGCACCTAAAATACCCGGTTCAACGGTGCCCGAGGTAAAATACAGAGAGAGAGAGAGAAAGAGAGAGAGAGAGAGAGAGAGAGAGAGAGAGAGAGAGAGAGAGAGAGAGAGAGAGAGAGAGAGAGAGAGAGAGAGAAAGAGAGAGAGGAAGGGACGAGGAAATAGCCGGTCGCAAAGGCGCGACGTAGAATCATTCAACCGGCGCTTTTCGCGAATTCAGCGCGGTCGAGGTCCCGCGAGGCACGTAGCGCACGTAGAGCTGGAGGCGCGCGCGCGTGTACCGCGTGGACGTGCACCGGAGCTCGAACCCCGGGAGACGCGCGAAAGAGTGAAAAGTATCGCCATTTGCATCTCTTTGAGGTCGCTTGCACCGGCGGTTACGACGAGCGGCCCCGCTGCATAAAAATTGACCGATTAAAGTCGCCGTTCTCGGCTTGTGCTAACTCCTTTCTTCCCGGAGGGGCGGAGCGAGCTCCGCGAGGCGCTCTAGGATAAATCCACTTCTTTTCCGGGGCGACTTAATTGGAGGTGCGGGTATTGATTTCGGCCGCGTGTTACCGGAGCTTTGTGAGATGATTAAGAGACGAGCGGGAAATAAATATTTAGAGAAAGTTCACTCGGGGGAATGGGGTCATCGTTTTTTTCTCTCTCTCTCACTTTTTAAATAAACCGAAAGGAGGATGCTACTGTAATTCCATTGGCTTGGCTTCGACGTGTTTTCGTTTGCATCAATAATTGAAGAATTCATTTTATTGCGAGCAAAAAAACTATTATACATCCTATATATCCACAAATTAGAAGAAAATGTTATGCGGAGGTAAAAAGAGGCGAGTATGTCAGTCATGTGCAGTAAAGCCAATGAACTCTCTGACATTCCTTTAAGAGGAATGCCTTCGCCTACCATTTTGAACGCATTCTTATTCTCTTTACTCCCGCTGTAGGCTAAAGATTTCCTGATAGAAAAGAACAACCGATTATTATCCATAAATTCCGGAATTTTTAAAAGAACTGTATTATATAATACATTTTTATCGTGTATAACAATATATAGTACCTGAGTACTGGACGGCAGATGGGGTTCGATTTTTCACAGGTAGAAAAGCAAATTAACAGTTACTTAAAAATTTAAATTCTCATCGCGCGAAACAAGCGAAGTCATTACGTTGTTCCATTTGCAATTAGCGCGAACTTGTACGCATTCGCCCACATTCTTGCGAGAGTAGGAGTTCGTTACCGCGCTATCATCGAATACCACAAATTGTGCGGCGACCCTATTAACAGTACTTTTCGAATTTTTCACCGGGGGTTAGTAACATTAATGCAGTTTCGTTGTTTAACATAGTTTTAATTCCCTTTAATTAATCTGGGTTCCCGAAAATTCTGTTTAATATGATAATTATTTCAGCGTATTAAATCTGAATTCTAGATGTAAATTACGAACGTAACAAAAAGAATTAATTTATATCGAGAAACACATATTTAGTTTATCTGAAGCATCTACGTCTATTTTTTATGATTAAAATAGAAAAAGACAGGAGCAATAATCAAAATTTACAATTCAGAGAATCCATGATATTGTTATCTATTAAATTGTAAAATTTTTTAAAATAAACTTTATATTACACGTATAAAACATCGTCGGAATGAATTTACTGTAGCAGTGGTCATTTTACTACAGGCGTAATCCAATTACCATTTTGCAAGTTTTCAACTAAGTATCAAAACGTATAATTAATTTAGTTCTAATTTGTTTGCCACACTGCACAACTCAAAACTCATATTTAATTGCAAATACTGTACATACATGCAAATATTATAGCAAATTATTCAGTTAATCAAATAACTTCAATAAATTGTTCTATACCTCCAATCATTTACTGCCAATAATATTCAAAATAATTGGAACATTCAGCAAATAATTACATTTCATGTATTTTAGAAAGTTCTAAGATCACTAATTATAAAATCTAATAACACAAATATTACCAAACCTAGTGAGAAATAGCTTATCTAAGAGTTAATAAATGCAGTAAAATTCTGTACACGACTGGGATGTCTGACTAAACTCCAAATATTCTACTGCGCTGGAATCACGGAAATATCGTACACGTTTGTACGGACAATTTGATGAAAATGTCTTTTAAAAGAATAAAATTTTCATGGAAATGTTTAAGAATATTCATTTCCACTTATTATTAATGTACTTTTTAGTTATTTATGATGTTTATTGTTACTTATCACTTTCTCGCTTTAAAAACTAACTATTTGTCCTCAAAATGTATTTACCGAAGAAATAAATAAGCATTTATTAACAAACGTTTATTTCCGCATGTAAAATAAATCGTAATTTCATAATTGCGAAATTTCTGATTAAAAAACAATCGGGAAGTCCTGACATAACCGAGAAGTTTCGCTGAACAACCGATAATTTAATACCCCGACGTAATATCCGAATTTATACGCGGTATATCCGGATATTGAATTTTCCAGAAAATTAAAGTCCGCATATCTGTGCGCAAAAATACGCTACCCACTAAGCAATAATTCACGGTGGACGTAGTCGTATCCTTTTTAATTCGATTCCGTTGTTTGCTTTCAGGACGACTCGAGGATTACGAAAACTGGCGATAAGAAGAGGTGGATCCACGATCCGAACAGTAAGTTATACATTTTACTTTTTCATCCCGTCGTATGTATAATTTAAGTAGTCCGCCCGTTCCGCGGCGAAACTTTGGCCAACCCGCGCCCACTCAATATCGCATGAAACGGAAAAGAAAACGCCACGAAGACAATAACCGGAGTGCACTTTTCGTTTTACCGTAGATCACATTTTTACCCCTCCCCCGTATATCCTCTTTCAGGGTAAATAATAGAACGGCGCGCCGCAAAAGTTCGTACGCGCATTTCAATTCGTCCGCGCTGCCGGAATTAAACCTCTCGCTCAGTCGGCTTAAAAAATTCCGCGTCGAAACTGATTTTAGCGTCGGATCAAAAATGCAAAACAGTTTTTAAGCCAATCATTGTCGGCCCCTCGGCGCACAAAGGCAGGAGGAGGAAGGGGATCGATGAAAACTTTTATGGCGGCTGGAAATTACGCGCTTTTGTTGCGCTAAAATTGAATAATAATGGTCAGCTGAGCGAGCGAGCGCGGAATGTGCAAAACGGCAGCGGCACGACCGGCCAGCGAGAAAAACAAATTAGAGGCAAGCGGGTTAAAAAGCTTTGAATTTTTTTTTCTCTCCCCCACGGATCTCGGGGATCCGCGCATTAAACTTACTCCTCCTTTTTCATCCCGCGGGGGGCAAAAAGGGCCGCCGGGTAATCCTTACCTAGTTTTTTGTGATGCGCCCGCCGCGCGGCCGCGGCTTCGGGTGTACCACGCACATTTTAATTACTCCCCGGAGGAGACTATCGTGCGACGGCTTAAAAAATAAATTTCGCTGCTTTGGTGCGCGTGCGAGCTCACTGTAATTTGGGGCAATTTTTTTTTTTTTTCAAGCGTCGGAAGTACCACGGCAGACCCGCGATGGGGTAATTTTGCCGAAAGTTAAGCGGGGAAATTCTTTTTGTTTTGTAAGGGGGAATTGTTAAATTATCAGCATATTTCAACGCCCGGCCTCACTTTTTCGTTCGACATATAAGCATTGTCTTTGTTTTAGGTCACGCGCGCGCAAACGTACGGGTTTGATTGTAGAATTGAGAGCGAGTTAAAACGAACGAAATTCAATTTTTACTGCAGAATCAATACCTCTAATTGACGAGTCAAATTATACGCTAAATCTTTAAATAGTTCTTGATGAAAAAAAGATATCGTTTTTTAAAAACCAATTCTAAATTTATTTGAAGTTTTATTAAAACTTATTTTTATTTATTTTCTTTTCTATGTCGCAGTTTAAATGAAAAAATAATCGCATATTTACGACCCGATCTGCATGCATTTTATTCTACTACAAAATCTAAATGTAAAACGTTCAAAAAGTTTGAAGCCTTATTGTTCAAAACATAAAAGCAATATTAGGCACCTAGCTTTTGCAATTGAAATTTGTAAAGTGAATTTGCCTTCTCCTCATATTGTTAAAAGCTCCCACTTGCAACGTACAAAAATTTGATGCATCGGCTGATCCCCTTAAAGCAAAAGTAGCAGAAAAATTCTTCCCGCTCCGCACGATGTATTTTTATTTTATTGTTCATCCTTCCCTAAGATTACTTTAAAACCCATTTCGCGAAATTTTCACCTTCATTTCGAATGCATATCATGCGGGCGCGATTGAATATCTTTTCAAAATTTTTTCCATAAAAGCGTTATTTTCCATAAAAGTGAAACATACGTTACAGTAGCGCGCAGATAATAAAAGTCTCGTAACTCTAGTTTTCATGAAAAAAAAAGGGGGCTCCGCGTATCCCATCGGGATGATAAAAACGCACACTGATAAAAATCCATCTACGGTGCGCATGTTTAAAGAGTGTTTGAGAGGTGCAAGCGCGGCTATTATCATTACTTTTCACGCAAACGGCGTCGTAAAAGTTATTTTCATTGTTGAAATTCTTCAACTCGGCTGGAGAATTTCATTAATAAATTGTTTAGTATAGTCTCACAAAATTAGTGAGAATACGTTGTATATGGAATTATGTAGATAATTTTTATTAAACCCGGTTGTGCCTTTCCTAAAATACAGTATGGTACATTTAATAAAATTAATGACAAATTTTAGGCGATATATGGACATGTAAATTGAAGTACCTAATGAATTTCCCGAATTTATGTTGTAATAAAAAATACTAGGCATTTTATAAATTTCAACAATAATGATGCTCCATCATATTTAGATGAAGCCGAGAAAAATTTTACGGTAAAAATTATTATGCAGCAGTAAAGTAGTAGTATAAGTCAATCTGAAGTGAACATTTTATTACTTCTTAAAAACCATATCTAATTTTTTTTTTTAATAAATCTAATTTTTTATTAAGCAAAAGCGACAGACCATTATAATTTCACACAATTATAATTCATATATTTGAATAATATAAATTATTACAGATACTTTTTTAATTAAATTTCAAGCCTTCAAACCGTGATATTCTTAAATCAAAGATTACTGCTGTCTAAAAGTATTCTAACAAAACTTATAATAATTGGGAAGAATAGTGAAAAATTCCATTATATCCGTCTGATAGAATATTGAAAAATAATCGACACGTATTTTTTC
>JAWWEN010000024.1:76629-87510 GCA_035582955.1 Sycophila texana | reverse complement strand
GGGACCTTAAAGAACCTTTTTATGCAAAAAAAAATAAAATGATTTTTTCAAAATTCAAAGGTGATGTTACCCCTTAACTCTAATTAATGAACTTCAACTTCAATTACTGTAATGCCATTGTTTAAAAGAGCAACAAAAAAAAAATTAGTAGATCGTAAAATTAAAGGGGATCAACGGTGCGTAAAAGATAAAGATTATTTTTTTCAGATGACAAAAAAATATTGAATTTTAAAAAAGGAAGTCAAGTTAAAAAAAGAATATACAAATAAAAAATGTTTTTGTCAAACAAAAATCTTGTTTTTATCTTCGACGCATTCCGTTCGAGCTTAAAACTTTTCTATGAGTATCTTTATATGTGCTAATGCAATAAATTGAATGGATTTTTCAAAGTGGTACTTAATGATATTAGTTTCAAACGAGTGCGTTTGAACTTCACATTTACATTTACATTAACGTCACTGTCACGGTCCTTTCTTAATTTATTGTTCGAGATCCTTCGTGAAGGATAAGTTACAAGTTCGCCCTTAAAAAAATAAAGAAACTTTATGAAATTAAATTACTTTGTGTTGATACTTCAAAGAGGAAGTTACTTGGCAAGTAAAACTTGGAATTAATTAAATTTGTTTAACGAATTCGTAAGCCTAAAAAATTCAGATAAAAAGTGAACCGCAGAACTTCCAAAACAACTGTTCTCCTACGTCATGCCCTTCAAAATTATCGTCTTACCTCTACACTTTCAAAAAGCATTGCAATCAAATTTATAATAAATCGTTAATTAATCAATGTACACGGAGAAGATTTTTCCATTAAAAATTACTATAGTTTTACCTTAAGCGCGGACAAACTGGAACTATCAAAAAAATTAGTATAATAACCAGAAAATTTTACTATAGTTGTACTAAATATTACTATAGTTATATTAAATTTTACTGTATTTACAGTAAAATTTCCTATTCATTATCGCAATTTTTTTTTAAAGTTCCAGTTTGTCCTCGCTTTAGGGAAAGCTATAGTAATTTTTAATAGAAAATTTTTCTCCGTGTATTTAATCAAATCGACATCATAGCGTTAGTAGCCAATCTGAAACAAAACTCTGAACTAAAACGAAACTATGAATTGTCACACAGACTCGATCGTGAACAAGGTAAGCAATGGCGGGATAAAGACGAACAGCGTCGACCTAGAGGACGACGAGGACTCGGCGCAGGACCTGGAGGGCTCGGCGGACTTCCCCCTGGACTTCTAAGCAGACCCGCCGCCGAACCCCGGCACCGAGCCTCTGCACCACGGGGATGCTGACCTCGCGCGGAGGCGCCCCACAACCTCCCACCCACCATCCAACGAGCTAAAGCAAACGAGCAGATGAGTGCGAGAACAGCCGTCGAGCGTGCGACGAAGGGGAAAAAAAAAAGAAAATAAAGAGAAAAAGGCGCGTACACGATGCGCGCCCTTGTGACTGGAGGTACCCTGCGTAGGCGCGAGGGACGACGTCGTCCTCGCTCTCGACCCCGGATTCGATCGATAGCCGCGCGACCGATGCGCTTCGCTAAGCCGCGCGCGCGCAACCAAGCGAAACCGAGTGCACGTGCCGCGCTTCCGGAGCCGAGTCCCCGAGTCCGCGAATTCGATCGAAATTGTTTCTCCGTGCTTTTTTGCCGCTCGGTCCAATCGAATCCATCTTACCCTCACTATCCTCCTCCGGCACGACTTGTTCATCGGGCTTACGCTATTACCGCGAGCTCGAATTCGAAATTTTTCAACGCGCCTTGTTGCCATTCGTCCTTCCGCGAGCGACCGATCTGAATATGTATTTAATTATTTTTCGTTTATGTACTAGATTTTATTATCGCTTTGTGTACTAACGACGCGGAGATGGCCATATTGTACGGTTCTAAGATTCTACATATAGAGTAAAGGTAATCCGTCAGTAATGAAAAACTTTGTGCAATCTATATATATTTAATGTATCGTAATTAAAATCAAAGCAATTGTACTTAATTAAAAAGTAGACATTTATTTGCAATGCAATGCATAGTTGGGTGTCGTCTTGAAGCAACTTTAATTTAAGACTGTAGCGATCAATGATAATGAAAAAAATTTTTTTTTTTTATTTTTACTTATATATACTTGGGTTTATATTTATACAATCGATTTTGATTCAAAGGGACTATTTTAGTATACTTATTTTTCTGTAAAAGTCTGTTAAAACTTTTAATAGCCGCGAGCGAATAATAAATGGATCATCGTCAATTCTTAATATTTTCAAAGCTGCGGACGACGAACCAGGGTAAAATATACGCGCAGATAACTGCTTATAACGTAGCGGCAATAATTCTGTCGAGCTAATTAACTCCTATTCAAATAAATGAATTCAAAACATTAACTCTCGATTGTTTTAATTAAGAAACTGTATTCTTTTCGTTATTATGCGAATTGACATTCTTACTTTAACGACGCAAAAAAAATTCAATGATCGTACGCGCCTCATGAGCTTTTCGTAGGAAATATGGAAAAAATTTAATTGTAAAACTTTTTAGACTGAAATTTCGTGTAATCTAGAGACACCGTCAATTACTTAAGAATGATTGTCGAGAAAAAAAAGTTATATATAAAATTTGTTGTTTAATCATTTGACAAGTGTTAATCCTTTGTTTTGATTTATGCAAATTGTTATTACGAGAAATTATAATTTTAAAAGAGATCCTTTCGTGCTCCATTCATTTGGTGACGAGGAAGTGCGAAACGAGGTAAACTAATGTTGGCTCTTTGAAAAGACAAGATAATAAAAGTTATTTTCAACTTTATATGAAAAAAATAAGGGAAGATGAAAGCCTAATAGCAATATTCGTATAAGGCACTAAAGTGTGCAGTTTGTGTACTTATTAAAAATATTTAAACAAAAAAAAATCGTAAAAAATAAAAAAAGTAACAAGTGTACGCTCCACGGTACCTCCATGCACAATTCCGTCTATAAATAAGATAATTGCAAACTATTTATGCGAGTAAAAGAAAAAAAATGCAAGAAAACGTAGAGACTACGTAGGATTTAAAAGAATAAGGTATCGAATGAGTGAAATGAAGAGGTGAGATCTGAAACGAAGCTCATCGGCCAATACTTCATGACATATACAAAGAAATAAAAAATGAAGAGTAAACAAGAAAAAAATAACGATAAATATTATATAAACTTAAAACTTGCGTATGAAGAATTAAAATCTAAAGAAAAAAGCTCTGTATTATTTCTAATCATATATTATAGGCGATATAGTGCTGGTGAAAAAGGAAAGGAAAATAAAAAGTAATAAGCGCGTATTATAAACTATATTGTACGACTCATTGATCATGATGCCGACCGTAATCTAAAGTCGAAGCTGACAAAGAGAGAGAGGAAAGATCTAATGGCCAATGACTTTACATCGACGTGTCACAGTGAATTTGCATTTTATTCCGTTGCATCAAATACGATAAACCGACGTGGTCTCGGGCTTCGAATCCGTCAAATTGTCAACAAAACAAAATAAAAAAACATTCCCGAGCCGAGCTTATCTGTGACGTAAAAGCGTTTTTTTCGTCTCTCCACGAAGGCTTTGTTCCCTCTCGCAGTCAGTCTTAACTTTGACATTTAGTGTAAGATATACATAATGTGGCATAATAAAAAAAAAGAAGAAAAGAAACGACCTATTTCATACTCGCTAATCGCAGACTGTAGTCGCGATCACGACGATTTGAAAATTCGCTTTCGTACCTTTACAGTGGGCTTCTCTTTCGCACTTCACAATCTCTTTATACAGCATTCACAAAATGAGAAAAAGAAAAAGAGTAAAATGAAAAAAGGAGCATTCGCTGTCAATTTTTAATTAGCGAGATCAATTTTGCACGGGTGCTAGTGTATTTCAATTTTACCGATCGAGCTTAAAAAAAAAAGAAAAAGAATATTTGAAACTCGAATGCTCACATGGAAGAGAGGACAAACAAAACAGTAAATCACAGTGGTGAACGGAGAACATTTGATTCTGAAATTCGCGACGTCGTGGTTCGTCTGCACTCGTTGTAACGATAAGCATTTTTACTTATAACTTTTACGTAAAACGAGTACATGGTAAAAAAATAACAAAAAAAAAATATTAAAGAAAAAAAACTGTAGCGATTATATAGAGTATGTATGCACTATGTAATCCTTAGAGAAACATCAGTGTGATTATGTGAATAGTTACCCTCCAAGCTTACTTGACGAAGGAAACACAGAGAAACAAAGGTGGAAATACCAATGTAGATGACGAAGTAAGAAAAACAATTTTGTAGCCAATTTAGTCACTCCAACGTTTCGAACGCATCGAGCGTATTTTTTGCAAGTCTTCGCTTGAAACTGAAATAGTACTTACAGAGATTTTCATGCGACTAACGAAAATTATTTTACGATGCTGTAATATACACAGCTAGTTTTATAAGCTGTTGCTACTTTCTGTACACTAAATTTCTTTTTCTTTTTTTTTTTTTTAATGCCATCTTTTTTTTTATACTTGCTTATTGTTAATTGGATCGACTCGAGTCTACTTATCGTACATTAAGTTTGAAATTTATGTTCGTTTTCTTTTTTATTAAAATTTAAATTATAAGTTTTTTGACGCAGTGATCTTTGTACTTTCGATACTTTGTTATACATAAAAAAGGCACACACCTAAATTATCCTATGTCCCCTTTCATCCAATTTTATACGGAGTATGGAAACATAAGCCAAAGACTGCTCCGTCAAATTTACAAATTTTTACACAATACAATCACGCTTTCTTTTCTGTTTGAAACTTATTAAACTAGGCAGTTTTTAACAAAAGATAAAAATGAGTGCAATATCTGACATAATTTAATAATTCAATATTAAAATAAGCATTGCGTTGAAAATTATTAAGATAGTAATAAAATAATTCCAGTCTGTTATATACATATATATATACTGATTAAACACGCATTTGTTATGTCAAAATGCAAGTCCAACTTAGTACAATATTTTATGTATGTATATAATCATAACGATTAACACAATTATAAACTTATTACAATATTTTACTTATTGTAATATAATAATCTCAATTACAATGCCAAGAATTTATATTAATTTCTGAAGCTTGATTATGTAATTTCATTGAACTGGTATTAGTATGTACATGTGGCTGTAAGAGTTCTTTATGAATAAATAAAGATTGTTGTAGAAACCATTTGTTTTCATTTGCACATACCACATTTAATTTTATCACCAGAGACATCGGTAGCATGTCTCTAGTTTGCGGGAATGTGTGAGGGTTGGGGGGAGGGGGGGTGACAGCGGAAAGGAGGGCATAGTCCATGGCGCAGGTTTTTCCCCTCTCGTAGGTTCTCCTGCACCATGGGCAGATAAAACGTGGGCAAATACGGGAAAAAGGGGGCATAAGTTGAGAATTTGTAAATGAATAAAAAAGTGATGGGATTGTTCCGTGAAATATGTAACAGGGTAACCGGATTTGGAAGATGAGATAAGAAAGTAATGACTAATCAAATCATCTTCTTTTTAAAATAATTCTTTTTTTCATTAGCTGTTAAAATAACTGAAAACTTTCCAAGAGATTGCTTTAGCTAATAATTGCTTAATCATGCCTTTATCAAAGGTTCATGACTCGTTTATACGTTTATCATGAACCGTTAAAAGACATTCTTAAGACTATTACTAAAGCATTACATTCTCACTGTCTTTTATAAAAATTAAAAACAATAATCATGAATTAATATAAAAATACTTAATGTTTGAAAAAAAAACATACCATTAATAATGTAATACTGCTCTTAAGCTGAAAATTCGAAGAAAAAAAATTAATAAACTATAGATTGAATTATCAATTTTAATGTTTTATTAATAAAATAAACTAACCAGTTGCCTGAATGAAGCAGTTCAAAACCTTCATTAATCTTATTGAAAGGCATATTGTGAGTAATAAATGGATCCAATATTAATTTTTTGGTCAAATATTCATGTACCAGTCGAGGTACACTATCTTTCGATTTCCAGCCTCCAAAAGCTGTTCCTTTCCATGTTCTACCAGTCACCAGTTGGAATGGACGAGTACTGATTTCTTGGCCTGCAGCTGCTACACCAACAATAACTGATACACCCCACCCTTTATGACAAGATTCTAAGGCAGCTCTCTAGAAAGATTAAATTACAGAATATAAAACTTATTAATATTGAATTTATAATATAAAAAACATACCATTAATTGAACATTTCCAACACATTCAAAAGTATAATCTAAACCACCATCAGTCATTTCAATTAGTACTTCTTGAATTGGTTTAGTGTAATCTTTTGGATTAATAAATTCAGTACAACCAAATTCTTTAGCTATAAACAATAAAAAAATATATATTATCAAAATTAATAATTTTACAATATATTTGTTTCAAATTTTTAAGAAAATGGGAATTTCTTTACCTGCATCAGATTTGGATGGGTTTACATCAATACCAATAATACGAGAAGCTCCAGCCACTTTACATCCATAAGCAACTGCTAAACCAACAGCTCCTAATCCCCAAATAGCACAGGTACTTCCTGGTTCCACTTTGGCAGTATTTAAGGCAGCTCCATAACCAGTAGACACACCACATCCCAACAAACATACTTTGTCAAGAGGAGCAGAAGAATCTATCTGAAAATTTACATGAATTGTAACACGACTTCCATTTTTTTTTCTTTTAATGTAATATAAAAATTTACCTTTGCAAGAGATATAGCAGCAACTACTGTATACTCGGAAAATGTAGAACAACCCATAAAATGATACAGAGTTTGACCTTTACAAGTAAAACGAGATGTACCATCAGGCATAACACCCTGACCCTGAGTGGTTCTGATTTTACTGCATACATTTGTTTTTGGAGATTTGCAAAACTTGCAATCACGGCACTGTGGAATGTAGAGTGGAATAACATGGTCGCCTGTAATACAAAATTAAATTAAAAAAGCTGATAATGGTACAAAATTAAAATTAAAAATTATTTTACCTGCTTTGAATTCAGTAACTTCATCTCCTACACTCTCAACTACTCCTGCACCTTCGTGTCCCAAAACGCATGGAAAAAGACCTTCTGGATCCAAACCATCAAGAGTATAAGCATCAGTATGGCATAATGCAACAGCAGTAATTTTTACTCTAACTTCATGAGCTTTTGGAGGCGCAACTTCAATAACTTCCAATGATAAAGGTTTTTTTGGTTCCCATGCTACTGCAGCTTGGCACTTAATTACCTACAAGAAGTTTTTATATAATGATCTTTATGAATACCGTATAGATTTTTTAATATAGAAAGGCCTGATGGAAGTGGATTAAGCAACTAAAACATCATAATAAAATTATTGCTACAATTATATTGTAATGTGATAGTCATTAACTATCCTCGAAAATATTTTTCTTCAGCATTTTTTAAATTTGAAACAACAAAATTGAGAAAACCGTTAAAATTGAGGAAAATTGTTGATTGCAAGATGCGAGGGATTGTGGGGCTATTATTCATTTGTTTTTAAATACTTGTACTTGAAACAAGAAAATGTCCTAAATTTGTGCAAAATATCGTTGCAGAATATGAAGCTTGTGCGATTTTTAAATGTATATTCAAGCAGGAAAATGTCCTAAATTGGAGTAAAACTTTGTGCTAGATGTGTGGGCATTATGGGATTATTAGATGTTTGATTTTATTGTTCGTTAAAATAGTAAACGTCCTACATTGATGCAAAAAGCAATTACGGAATGTGGTCAAGGGTTGGTTATAGAAATCTTACATGGTTGGTTTCACGTAAATCTTAAAAAAGAAAGATACCCTAAATTGGATAAGTGTGCAAACTTTGATTGCGAATAGCTTAGAAACTTGATTGAACCAGGAATGGACTAGGTATCCTGACCTATGAAAAAATTATCGCTTGAAGCAACAAGTAGTCCCTAACGTCTACTGTCCTAAAAGCCATATTCTTATAAAAGTAAATGTCTTTTTATTATAAAAAAATATATTATAAATTGCAACTACCAATCGTAATTCTTATCTTTGCTCAATAATCCCCAATAATAAGAATAATAATAATAAATTATGTAAAAAAGCCATATTTAAATATACCTTGCCGGTTGTGTCCGCCATTTTGTTTGATTCAGAAAGAAGTAACAATTGAAAATGAACTAAACAAAAAAGAAACGTATCTAATGCAAATGAAGCTCCAGTAATATGCACTCTAATTACGTGTCAAGGTCAACTGCTATTAAATCATCAACGACCGGCGTTGCACAAAAATTCTCTGGACACCGCACGGCACGACAGCCAAGAGGATACTAATCGCGCGCAGCGCCACGGCGAAGTATATACCTAACTGCCGCGATTCCGCGAACTCGGGCCGCGAGAGTGTGAGAGAGAGAGAGCATGATAAGGTCTTCTCTCTCGCACTCACAGGCTTATATGGCGGCCCGCCCGGCGAACAATAAAAATCCCTTTTTTTGCAAAAAAAAAGTTATAAATGATGTCAATTGTTAATGTTTAGACCATTTTCAGTAATAAAATCGGTCGAGAATAAGTATTTATTTCATAACTTTCGCAAAAGTGCCAAAAAAATGTCTCTTACCTTGACGGTTGCAACCGTCGTTTTCGGTGCGATTTGAACTTTCAGAGCAAAAATTATAAAGTTAAACTGAACAAAAAGCTTTGACTTTACTTATAAAAGAGATTAAAATGATATTTTCTAATCGCACTCGATGATCGGCCTCGAAGAAATCCTCCCTGAATGCGTCCTTCCGGCTCGGCCGCCGGGCGAAAACTGCCCTCCCGGCCGGCCGCCGCGAGCTCGAGCCACGAGAGTGAGAGAGAGAGCACGATATGGTCTTCTCTCTCGCACTCACAGGCTTATATGGCAGCCTACTCAATATGCAATAAAATCCCCTTTTTTTGCAATAAACAGTTGCACATGACCTTAATTGTTAATAAATAGACCATTTCAAACAATAAACTCGGCCATAAATCAGTCATTTCTCAATAAATTCTGCAAAAATGCCAAAAAATCTTGAGGGTTGTAAGGGTCGTTTTCGGTTGCATTTGAACTTTCAAAGCAAAAATTAAAGATAATACTGTAAAAAACGGATAAAATGCATTAAAAAATCGATTAATTAAACACAAAAAACAATAAACTAAACAAAAAACCACGAATATATGCGTAATATCGTCATAAATTGCATCTTCTGATTCATACTCGTGAGAGTAAGAGAGAGAGCACGATATGGTCTTCTCTCTCGCACTCACGGGCTTATATGGCAGCCCGCCCGGCGAACAATAAAAATCCCTTTTTTTTTGCAACAAACAGTTGTAAACGACTTCAATTGTTAATGCACAGACCATTTTCAACAGTAAACTGTACCACGAATAAGTAATTATTCAATAAATTCTACAAAAATACCATAAAAATGTCTTGTACCGTAGGGGTCTAACTATTTTTTCTTGTTCGATTTGAATTTTCAGAGTAAAAATTAAAAATAAACTGAAATAAACTGAAAGAAATGATAAATAAATTCAATTTTCTATTGTTCGCACTCACAAAAGTGAAAGTAATTAGTTATATACCTTTTAATTAAAATTAAAATATTTATAATTTTATCTTTTTTGAAAGAATTTTTCTTTTAAAAATGTTATAAAGTATTATTAATTTCCTTGTGCACTTTTATAATAAAAATGTAATAATAAAAGATTTTTAAATTTATAAAACAAAATTATTTGTATAAAATTTACGGTAGTTATAATATGATTGAAGGAACTTAGAAAAATAAATATTTTTATATTTCAAGAACAAAATATACACTACAGGTTGCTTTCTAAATGAAAAAAAAATTATATTAAAGTCTTTTTAAATAACAATGGAAATAAAAAGCAAATGGTCTTATTTCTCAAAATTTTACTTTTTTATACTTACACTTTTCAATATAAAATTTGGCCATATAAAATTAATAAACAGAAAATTGAAAACAATATTTCATGGTTCTGACATTAACTATTGCTTATCAATGTTTTTAGTAATTAATACTTAGATTATATTCAGCTTATATACCTGCTGCTTAAATGTTTTTTTCTTATGCACCTTTTTTTTTAATTAAAGCATTGATGCCTATAATCATGTAGAATAAATTTAAGGAAAAAAATAAATTATCACAATACATTATCGGAGGACCATTTTTATATTAAAAATGAGTTATAAAAAAGTAAAACTTCTTTTTTCAGTGTGTTCAGTGTAAAATAATGATTCAATTTGTAATTGTAAATTATTTATTTAAAAAAATTCTCAACATGATTTAAGAGTATCAGTCCTCCTTCCTCTCTTTTTCAGTTTCATTGTTGAAATCTTTATAAAAGTTATAAAATGAGCAGCAAAGTAGCCAAGCAAAGCACCCACTATACAAGGTATAGGCCAAGCTTGCCATGGACGATCCCAGTCTAATGGCAGGACAAAAGCACTGAGCCATGTACCCAATAAAACAGCCTTGATATTTAACTTGACTGCATCTACAAATACTCCGCTTATTGCCAATGGTGAGCCAGTGAACAAAGCTAGTGTATTATCAATTCCTAAATGTAAACCTGCTGGAGTAAGTGTGAGAGCTGTCAATGTGACAGCAAGCATCAATGTCTCTTTATGAAGAGTTAACAGAGGTGCTCCAAATAATACAATAGCAATGTAATAAACGATTGTAATGCCTATTGTAGACAGTACAAATTTAAATGTATCCTTTACATTCTTTAAAAAAGATTTTTTAGACTTTGCTGAATGATTCAAATCTGGCTTTCTTACAGATAAATGATCTGGTTGAAAATTTGTAAATGATAATTTGA
>JAWWEN010000024.1:63339-75200 GCA_035582955.1 Sycophila texana | reverse complement strand
GCTTGTGATGGTACAATGATAAAATAATACTCTTTGGTCTGGAAGATTGTCTACACCCATGTTGCTTTTTTATCTTGGTCTGCAAAATAATAAAAAATAATTTAACATTGTATATAGAAATAAGAAATAAAAAAAAATGAATCTTTTAAATTCTAGTTTGGAAATGCACTAAAATATTTTCTCAATTTTGAGAATTTAATAACTTACGCTTTTAGAAGATAAGAAACTTAATTTTATTACATTTTATTACAATGTCTTCTATCTTAAATATTTTTATTGAAGTAAAATTATGCATAATAAAGCTGGCATTAAATTGTGTTTAAAAGATAATCATAAAATTCGTAATAAAAAAATTTTGAAGAGCAACAGACAATGCCACGAAAAATAAAAGCAATTTACATTATATCTGCTTCTTTTACAACTTACTTTATAAGTAATTGATCTTCCCATCGTCAGAAAACATTATGGATCAGAAAATTGGTAGTCTCGAAAAAAAAGAGTGCATTGCAAGATCAGCTGAGTAGGTTGCTCCAAACTCCGGAAAAACCATGTATAAGTCTGATAATAATGTTTGCTGTAGAAAGTCAATTCAGAGTCCCAAGCTTTTATATCCTCATAACAAATTCTGCTGGTAAACAACTTCTTTCTGCAGAAAGCTAAAAAAAACAATACACCTCATTAGTCAAAAAAGATAATCGCTAAAACGAGGCAAAACGATGCTACTCGACGACAATAACATAAGAACATTGGACTGCCACAGACTCCAGTAGGACTCGCAACGCATCGTCTCCGGAAACGCAAGAAAGTCCGTAAGATGAAATCCTCTTACTTACGTGTACAAATCTTCGATAACGCCGCACCTTCGCGTTGCTCCGCCAGTTCCACTGCACGTGCATAAAAGGCGTACTCGTACACTTGTTTATCTATACTTAGGTACTCAGTACTCCGACCTCGCGGCTTCTTGCTTCTCTCGGGGCCTCTGTCTGTCTTATTATTATTATATATCCTCCTCCGACATTCTCTCAGCTGTTCGCGCGTGCGTATAGGTACTTGTTCAGTGTGTGGGGGGCTCTCGCGCAGCTCAACCTAACAACCTCAACTCGACGCACGCGACACACATACACACACACATACAAGAGCAAAGCCATCGGTGCTCTCGCTCTCCTCGGGCCAGTGCTTATACTTACTTACTTTACCGTGCGTGCGAATTTTCAAAGTGCCTCGCTCGCAGTAAGGCGAGTGTTATTTATTTTTAGTTATGCGCCGTACTCGCTCCGCAATGGCGAACTCGACGACGAGCAGTCGCTGCGCCGCGAAATGCCCTGCGAACTGCGACTCGCTGCAATAACGGGGAGAGCACGCGCCGTTTCCATCTGCTGGCATTCCTCGGCCCACTGAGCCTTGACTGCACCGCATCTTCGTCGCCGACCTCGTTGTACCGCGGCCGATGCGCCTCTCCTCGTCGACGCTGCCGCTCAGGACATCTGCGAGGCCCTTCCTCTGGTGACCCGAGGGAGCCCGCTTCACTACTTCACTCTCAGTCTCGATTTTTTTTTTTTTTTTTAAGCTCTTTTCACTTCGTTCGCTCTTATCTTTACTAAACAAAGGTGACCAGGATGCAGAGAAGCAAGTCCAATATTTTCTTCGACATTTACAATCAGCCCTACGACACTAATACTAGGGTCAAGCTGTACAGCAGCAGCAAATGTGAGTGTTGTTGTTAATGCTTTTAGTTATACTTTGATTATTGGATTTATAGCTCTTAAGTGTTTTTGTTTACTTGTTTATTCGAATGTCTTGTGTTTCTCTTTTAGCGAGCTTACAGTTGATACAGCGCATGTCACTACTGAAGAGATTAAAAGTGCACTATGGTTGTGTCAATTCAATTTGTTGGAATAATACAGGAGATTTAATTTTATCAGGGAGCGATGATCAACACTTAGTACTGACGAACGCTTACAATTATCAGGTAAATTGACTGGAGTACTTTTCTCTTTATGCCAGTTGAAACACTTTTAGTTATTTTTATTATTTATGAATCATGTAACAACCTTTTTCTTTGTCTTGGTCAAATCTTAAAATGGATTTCATTGACCCAAACACTTGACCTTGCACTTTATCTGTTTGAAATTACCTCTTGCTTCAACTTTAAATGTCGTCTGAGACCAGGTTATTTTTATCTTTTTGATGATATTCACATCTCTTTGTAGCTGCATAATCTGTAGTAAATTCAAGTAAATGTCCATAATATATTAAATACCAAAATTCAGAACTACTTTAATTAAACTAGTGAAATCAAACATATAAATGATTTCATTAGTTTTACTTGTTTGTCACGTTTTATTATAATTATACAATCAATTAGATATATAGATGGCTACACTAATTAAATTTATTTTTAAGCACACTAAATGCTTCCTGCATGATTAAAATTAACTCTTATTAATTTTTCAACATTTCCTTGTTTCAGGTCCTTTCAGATTATAAAACTAGTCATCGAGCAAATATATTCAGTGCCAAATTCTTGCCTAACAATGGAGACCATCGCATTGTTTCTTGTAGCGGTGATGGCATTATTTTATACACAGGTACATTATGCCATTCATATATATTTAGAACTATTTTTTTTATCACTTGATACTGATAAATTACAATTTCAAATAATGACTTCTTACAGACTTGATGAAAAAAGCAGAAACGTTCAATAATCAATTTCATTGCCACAGTGGAACGACTTATGAAATAGCCACAACCCCTGGTGAACCCCAAAACTTTTTAAGTTGTGGTGAGGATGGAACTGTTAGATGGTTTGACTTACGTGTTAAATCTAAATGTAATCTTCCTAGATGTAAAGAGGTAATTTAAGACTCATAATGCACTCTTCTACATTCTTAGTTATTATTTTACTAATTGTTACTATTTTATTAGCATATTTTAATCTCTTGTCAAAGAGCAGTAACTGCAATATCTGTCAATCCTGTCTTACCTCATCAAATAGCAATAGGATGTTCTGATAGTACTGTCAGAACATTTGATAGAAGAATGCTTTCACACACAAAACCAACAGGTAACTTATTATTTAGAAATTATCAAGTAGAGTCTTAAAATTCTTTATACATTTTTTAACATTTCTGTTTTAGGTTGGATGCAAAACAACAATGTAAAGCCACTTTATAGCTTTACTGTACCAGAATTTGAAGGATATTCTTACAGAATAACGTCCCTGAGTTACAGTCCTGATGGTCAAGATGTTCTTGTCAGTTACAGCAGTGATCATCTTTACTTATTCAGTATGAAAGTAAGTAAATCGAATAAAATTTTATTCATCTCTAAAATTTACAATATTAATTTAAAAAAAAATGTACGTTACAGGAACAAGGAAATATTCAATTAAAGAAAGAAATCGCGACTGGTAAAGGCAAGGGTAAAAGATATCCTTTAAGATCACCTCAGCCAGTACGACGTTTGAGATTACGAGGCGATTGGTCAGATACTGGACCTGACGCTCGTCCAGAACGCGAAGGTGGCCGACGTAGTGGAACAGGTAACTTGATACTACGATACTTAAAATAATGTGTCACTACTATGTAAAATTTACAAATACCTTTTGTAATTTAAGAAATAGCCCAAGCTCGTCCTGTACTTCATACATCTTTAATGCAAAGAATGACTGATGTACTCAGCAGAATGCTGAATGATCCAGCTACTCGAGCTGCACTCAGCGGAGGTGGCGAAGACAGCCTTGAGGGCGTCGATGAAAGAGAACAATCTATGAATCAAGAGACACCCGCTACAACGGAGGCCAATACTTCAGTCACCGAAAATGCAGAAAGTGCTGCAATATTATTTAATGAATCCACGGATGCTGAAGCTTCTGCATCAGAAGCTTCCTCCAATGTTGAGAGACAAGAGCACGAATCCCAGGTTCCTATGGAAATTGAATCTAGTCATTCTGAAGACAGAAAAAGTTCACAACAATCTTCCTCTGCAAATAATGAATCTGAAAGTGAAGCCACGGGTGGACAAAGTTCTAGTGAAATGGAACCTCCTACTGTCGAAAGCAGCCATAGTGGTAGCAGTATGATGGAAAATCTGCAAGACAGACTAACTACTATGAGAGATGGTTTCCTTGAGAGGTGAATTCTATGTTTTTAAATTTATTAATAACTTATGAGTGAACATTGTACCAAAAGTAATTATGCTCTTAATGTAACTTTTCTAATTTTAGACATGGCAGCGAACCAGCTGTAAAATTAACTTACTCAGAGAAAAGTTCTACCAGTGCTACTATTTCTCTTGGAGTTGCTGATGAAGTCACGAGAGATGCTTTTCATCCTGGTGATTGATTTTACACTAAATATTCTTAAATGTGCTTTTCTTCAATTACATGTAAATAATAAATTAATTATTTTATTTCAGAAATGTCTTCGGGTCATGCTAGCAGTAGCAGTTTTTCAGATCCTGGACCAAGTAGCAGTTCTAGTTCCAAGCAAACTTCATATTCTGTTGTTAGAGAAGGTTAATTACAATAATATAAATTAAATTAAATTTGTCAATTATAAGGCGTGCTAAATGACTTTTAATTTTCACAGCTACAAATGAAGATGTTTATAATGATAGTGATAGTGATGATGAGGATTCACCTCCTCACCTGTTGCCTTCTCACAGACGGTATGAATTACTTTAATAAATTTAAAATAAAATTAACAGTTTCCCTCTTTGGGAAAAAATAGTAAATTTGTTCTGTTTTTGTAGCATGGTTAATCCAATTGAAACTGAAATGGATGAAGCCATCGAAAATGCTAGGGCTGCTCAAGGACTGGAAAATTTTGATGATAATTGTTTATCAGATTTACGAGTAAAACAAAAGTACACGGGTCATCGCAATGCCAGGTGGGATTTTACTATGTTGTTTGAGTTTTCCTTATTTAATTTCTAGTGAGTATGTAAAGTTAATTCTGCAAAACTTTTAAGTTCTTCAATCTCTGTCTTATTGAAAATATGAAGATTCCAAAGTAAATGGGACAAACGGTGGATGATCAACACAATTAAAAGTTTTACAAAATTAACTTTTGTAGATACTGCCACCTCAGTTAACGTTTTTCCCCTGATTCGAAGCCGAATCTTTGTGATGTGAACTTCACTGACACTGAATAACTCATCGTAATTTATCAAGTTCAGAGGATCTAGTCATAAAATCATTGTATAATAATCAAAATCAAATTTTATCCCTGGATAGAAAATTTTATTAAAAAAAAATAATAAATAATCAAATGTGCAGGAAAGAGTCACAAACTACAGCAATATAAATTAATCTGAAAGAATCAACCAACTTAATTTTACATACAAATGTATTTTAACATTTAAGCAAATGTTCTACCCAGGGTCCATGTGTATCGGTTGTAACATTCATCGATTTTCTCTTATCAAGCACAAGTCCATCCGGGTACGAGATGGCGATCAAAAAAAAAAAAAAAAAAAAAACTTCCATGCCGAAGGCGGTTCCTGTACTGTATGAGAGCGACACTCTCTTCTTGTTGCCTGAATGGAGTTTGTTTATCCTTTGACTCTACCAAATCCCCTCGTGTCGAATGCAAAAGTGAAGCCTCTGAAGTGGACAGATGGGCTGTTAATATCGGCCCAAGCAATATTCTCATACTTTGCCCTTCGTTCGTGTGTGACTCTAGTTTCTTTAGGACAATGATCAAGGAGGCGAATTTCTGGGGCGACGACTTCGTCATGTCCGGCAGTGACTGTGGCCATGTCTTCGTCTGGGAGCGCGACACGGCAAAGCTCTGCATGCTTCTGGAGGCGGATCAGCACGTAGTCAACTGCCTGCAGCCACATCCCTACTTGCCTATGCTGGCCACCTCCGGTATCGACTACGACGTCAAACTCTGGGCGCCTGTCAATGAGGAGTCCACTTTTGACGAAAAGTTTGCTGAGGATGTGAGTAGCTTTAATTTATTTATCAATTTTTTTTTAACGTTATATTATTACAATTGTTAACTCATTATTTTCCTACCTCAGCTAAAGAAACGAAACGCCGTCATGTTGGAGGAAACCAAAGACACTATCACCGTACCAGCCGTGTTTATGATTAGGATGTTGGCTTGTCTGAATCATATAAGAAGTAATGACTAATTAAATGTTAAAGACAGGACTAAAAACAACTTTTTTTTTATCAAATTTTATTTTAAATTTAAAATATGCAAAAACAAATTGATTGACTAGAGAATTGTACCTGAAAATAAAAATTTGTATATTCATTTCAGGTCGAGGACGGAACAGACGAAGAAATACAGATGAGGATTAAAAATGAAATACCACTGATACACGAATACCTACTGATTACTGAAAAAAGTTTACTATAGAAGTGTATTATTTGTTGATAAAAATTTTTTTTGTTGACGTTATGAAAGGATTAAAAAATTTGTGTTTTTTTTTTGTGCGAATTAATTAAAAAGAAAGATTAGGTGCAACGTGATATTTTTTATGAGATGCAATTATAGTAGAAACTTTTTATTCATTCGTGACAAATTTTTAAAATTTGAAGGATTGTCAGAACTATAGAATATTATACACATATGACAATTCATATGCATTTGCTTTTTTAGTCGCTGAGACTTCTTTAGATCATTTTTTCCGAACCATATCTGATTGAAACACATCAAATCATTGTGGTGCAATACTATATCCTAAAAATTGTGATTAAACGTATATCCTAATTTATTATTTAAAAACATTGTAAATCCAAGCTCTTTTAATTATAGATAGGAAAACCATTATACATTAAAAATAAAAAGGATGTGCCTTAAGTTTAAAGAAAAACAAAACTGATGAATGCAATAATCTGCATCTATTTGAGAAAAAGTACATGCAATGTCTTAATTTTGTATGACAATGACAATTTACTTAATATTCATATTTTAATTGCGTTAGTAAATGTAAAATACTCTTCGAAAACTTTTTTTTATTAAAATTTCTCATTAATACATTAATTTTTGTTAGTAGCAATATTTTTGTAAAGATTATAATCGAGGCGATGCAGATTTTTAAAGCTTAGAATGTAATTACTTTGGAAAGGTGTATAAATATTTTTGAACTACACAAGTTTTTGTTTCTCTTTTTTACATAATAATACTGGTTGTAAACATTTAAAAAAATTCTACATGCTATGCTAAAGCTATGTAAAAGTTACGACAGATAGATAATGAGTGAGCAATTATTTCACCCGCATATTTAACAGTGTTCTTTTTTATTTAAATACGCTGATTGGAATTAAAGTAGTATAAGATTTTCGATTAAAAATAGTAGTCAATTCTTGCAAGAAGTTGTAATCGAAAATATTTCAACGCATGCACTGTAAATAGTTAATAAAACAAGTAAGAATAAACAAGTACTTTTTAATATACTGGATCATGATTTAATCATTCGTTCCACATTTTAGATCCATTTAAAAAAAAAATAATATTATTTCATTTATAACTTAATTTATCTCTACTTAAACGATGTTCTATGTTTTGCGTTTTGTAACTGTCGCTTTAGTTTTATTTTTTAATCGTTTGTTTACGAATAGCAGCCGAACGTGTTATCGAAAATCTACTGACAAAAAAAAAAGATAAAAAAAAAAGGAGAATACCGTTTTTTATAATTGTTCAACCCAACGCTCAGCGTACAGCATATTTATTGATCGCAATGTGAACATATTCCAATGCTCATTTAACATTTTTTTACGTGCTCGTAGATATGTAAGTTTGAAGATACAATTAGTACGGTACAGCACGAGAAGTCATCTCCGAACATCTGGCCTATTGATCATCAATCATTCAAGATCGTATCTTGTATCTAGAAAAAAATAGAAATTTACGATTCTGACTAGCTGACTAATTCTTTTTATTAAATTTCCAGTGCTTATCGTGCGCATTGAATTATTTATTATTATGTTAATTAAGCGAAAAATATTCTTTATTATAATTTTTTTTTATTCTACTTTTTTATATCGCAGACTATATGTACATTCGTAAACAATCCTGAACAAAACAAAAAAATGTAAAACGCCGTATTCATAAAGTAAACTGCGACTACTATAATAAGTATACGAAATACAATCATATCATCTGAAATAATGGAAAGAAAAGACGATAAACCGCGATTGTTAATTCACTTCTAAATAAGAATGATTCACCGCGTCGATCATTAGTGTTTATACAGATGTAGAAAAGATGACATTCTTGCGTTTAGCGTTCGGAATCGCGTTACCAATTATCGCGTTTCGTCACGTAAGTCGTTAGCAAAGAATTAATTTACATCCTCAGTCCTCACTCTGTCCTACAGAATGTAACGTTAAAAATAACATCTCAGAGCGATTTTAATTTATATTATCGAATTTAGATAAAGATGCTTCCTAACGACATACACGAATTATCAGTACAAACTGCTATTAGTTAAAAATTTCGTGTCCACACGGAAAATCCATAAACGGCAAAGCGAACTTACATAAAGTAAGATAGTTTGTCACGATAAAAATGCACACTGTAGAAATTTTGCGTCTTTGGAAAGTCCACAAACAACGCAAGAATATGTGCCTAAGAATACTGTGCAATAGCGAAACAGACAAAGAACATGCGAGCAAAGTGCGAAATCGGGAAAACCCGACGCGGCCGACGAAGGGCCCGATATAGCCACAAGTCCCGTTAGCCATAAGGACGAAGCCGAGAGGCCCCGTGATGGTCTCTCAATTCCGCTGCGCCGTGCGTAGAGTAAAATTTTGTACTCTCGTCGCTATATTTATATTATTTTAAATAGCAAAGCGTTAATCTACATAATAATACTAATTATTAGCTAAAATTCATAAACTAATTAGAAATAAAATTATAAGTACTATGTATAAGACAATTAACGAATTCACAATTTCATTTACGCGCACCCCCCGCAGGCGGTGCATCGCGATAATTTGTAAAAATAAAATTTCCAGCGGAATCTGTAAATTCTGAGACGTCCGTAAAGATACGCACGGCGAGAGAGTGTCTATACTTGACCTTTTGTGATCCGCTCGGTATCGCTATGAAAACACGCTCACACGAATCTTGGAGAGCAGGCACATAGGCGAGTGGAGAGTCGCCTTCTGGATTCCCCGCTCGAGATACGCGAGGGAAAAAAAGCGTCTTATATAAGAATAGCCGCATCGTGGCGTTCGTATTCAGTCGTGTTTCAGCCGGCGGCAAGCGAGTAGCTCCGCTCTAGTGGATGCTGCGTCTCCAGAACCGACAATGAAGTTTCATACGCTAAAACTGTTTATCTTTGTGATTGTGTTGTGTAAGTTTTTGTTTACTCTTTTCTCTCCTCGTTCGCTTCTTTTTTCGTTCAAGTTGATAAGGCAAACGAGTTTTACCGGTTTTGAATGTGGATGAGGCCTGTGCGATGCGTATATTATACCTAAACAGAAATGAAATAGTATATTTTTTTAATGAATTCAAAACAAATTTGTGTTTTAAAGCAGTAAAGTAGTTTTATAGCTGGTTTATTTAAAACCATTTAAAGTGTAAATTATTTATGTTGTAGATGTTTAAAATAAGTGTGTAGATGTTTAAAATAAGTGCATCGTTAAATGTTTAAATTTTGTTTTAAAATATTTAAAATGCGGTATTTTTAAAATTCAACACAACTTCATATATTTTAAAAAACAATAAGAAGAACTAATGAAATTAACGGTACTATTATAATCTCAAAAGATCAGATTAAATGTTCATTAATTCTCTTAACTTTCCTTGAGCGATTAATTCATCTTAAAGATTTTCAATTACTGTTTTTTTCCTCAATAATAATTATTTCCGCGATTAAAAAATATCGAAGTAAAAGGAAACTATTTACAAAGTGTTTAAGTTTAATTAACATAATTAATTGATTAACTTCGAATGATTTGCAGATAGCGCAAGTGCAAAACGATGGGGTGGTGGATCAAGGGGAGGATCATCCAGTGGAAGCAGATGGGGAAGCTCTAGTAGCAGCAGTTACAAACCTAGACCCTGTAAGTATAAACCACCTTATGATGTTTAAATTATTGTGCGATCAATCAACTATCGTCAGTTTAATAATAATTGAGAAAATTAATTTAATTCAGTTTTAATAATCATTATATATATTCTGACTCAAAGGCTGTATGTCGTAGGTCTTTATCCGACATTATATGTAGTAATTTCTTTGTTTGAAAAAGTAATGTGAATCTTCAAACAAACGTGTTCTGATAAAATATTTCCTACACAGTTCAATTTAGACAAGTATGTGTTGAGATGATATATAAATGTATTTACACGAAATTTAGACGACAGTACTCATGTGTTTACTTAAAAGTTCACCCGACCGTCGTGATATCTAGAAACTTTTAATAAGTTTCGAAAGACGCAATAAATCCAAGAAATGATTCTAGTACAAGCAGACGCATTGCGCAATTTATAAACAATTTATTTCCTCCTATTGCCGCTATGTCCACAAAAATGAAGAATTATCAATTAAATTCCTCAAACTGTAATCGCCGCAAAAGCAAGTTTCTCAGAATTATTGTGATTAAGACTTCAGAATTCCGAAAGTGCGTCCTAATGACTCAAAATTTAATTGGAAAGTGTTCTCACGTGATGTGAAAGTTCGGAACATCTGTAAAAGAGCCACGCGCTTGCGAAATTTATGCCTCACCCGCGCGCGCATAAACAAAAAAAAAAAAAAAAAAAAAACAGTCAATCGCGCGGGTCTCGGCCTCGCTCCGTTTCAGTCGGCGGAAGACGATGACGAATTTTTTTTCTCTCGAAGCTTCAATCGTATATTTTATTTATTGCTGCAGCCGCTCCGACTTCCTTCAACACCGGGGGAAGGCATGACTCCACGTCGAGCTTCTTGCACTCCGAATCTGGAAGACCTTCGCGTCCAGGCAAGTGCAAAGCTATATATAGATCCTCTATCAGTTTTTTCTCTCCAAGGTGAAATTTCCTTGCGAGGTAAAAAATTAAGTATTCACTGCACTGCAGGAGGCGCGTTTTTTTTTTTTTTTTTTTTTCAAAGGAAGAGGCGAAATTTTATTCCGTTTAAAAGAGAAGCAACGCTTTTTGTTTTAATAGCTTCATCATTATCGGGAATATACTAATGTCTTTACGGTAACGCGTTTTCACAGTAAAAATTTTATTGTACGCTGATGAATCACTTTGTTTATGCAACAGCGTCGGCGGCAGTAGTTATTAATTGCAGTTACAAATTGGAGTGATAAATTTTTGTTTTTTCGATAAGTAATTTAAGAAAATTCTTCTTTAATTACAGCAGCACCAACGTCATTCTCACCTCCGTCGCACATAAATCATCCCAATCCTCCGTACCCGACGGGATCTCACTCGCCAAGTGCACCGCCCATGAGTTCGGGATCTCATTATCCAGTTGGATCCTCAATTCCGCATCCTCACAGCCCCTCTACTGCAGGTACATATATAACAGTTTTTTCTTCAAACAATTGATATATTCAAGATATTTATTTATTGAAAATTTTCATGCGATCTTTTTTGTTTTGTTAATTAGGAAAAGTTCACGAAAGCCATCAACAATCGCACGCTCCTGTTGTGCACAATGACCGTGAGTAATTAACTCGATCTCTTTTTTTATTATAAATTTTATACTTTTATCTCTTTTAGTATTTATTGTTTATCCTTAATTATAAATTCTAAGCATTAATTATAAATTTACTCAGAATTGCTAAGAATGTAAAGAAGACAATTTTTTTATTTAAATCTCTCTCTTTTTTTTTGTTAAGGGGATCCACCACCGTTAAAAATGGCTTCACAAAAGTACCTAAAAATAAATGAAAATGAATTAATAAAAAT
>JAWWEN010000024.1:37254-63239 GCA_035582955.1 Sycophila texana | reverse complement strand
TTTAAACAATTTTTATTAATTCATTTTCATTTATTTTTAGGTACTTTTGTGAAGCCATTTTTAACGGTGTTGGATCCACTTAATAAATCGATAAATCGATATTTTTTTTTGTTAATATATCGATAATGATAAATCGTAGAAATTGTTGGCAAACACCTGTTAAAAAAAAAAAACTTTAATTTCAGCGTACTCCAAGCAGCCTGCACAAAACCCCCACATCTCAAACACTCCGTACGTCCCAAGTGGTGGCTACGGTCCAGGCGGCATCCCGGCAGCACCGCACGGCGTATCCCTACCAACTGGCTTCAACAATGGTCACGCCACCAACTCGGCTCCATACCCAACCCACTTACCCAACCACCCGCACCCCAACCCAAGCATAGGCTCTTCCTCCTTCCCATCCCACGCCGCTCCAAGTGTCCCTCACACCCAAAACGCTTACCCGCAAACCCACAGCAGCTACCCTCAGAGCCACTCGCCGCCTTACCCCGTCCACGGCGCACCCCCGCCACCCTATCACCCTCCGCAGTACGCGCCGTCGTACCACTCTCCACCTCCCACGGCGCCCTTCGTGCCCGGACGCACCGTCTACGTGGTCTCCGATTCGAAGCCCCACAGCAGCGGCCCTGGCATCGGCAGCATCATCGCCGGCGGTGTGGCCGGTGGAGTCGCCGCCGGCGCCACCAACGCAATCGTCGACCACGCCATCAGCAGCATCTTCCGCTCCAGCCCCAACCACGTGCACACCTACCCAAGCGCACCGCCCGTAGGCACTCCCACCACCGTCAGTCACACTACGAACAATTATTACTACGGAAATGGGCCTAACGATGGAAATGCTGGAAGCGTGGCTGGCGATAACGCTGGCAGCGGGGGAGTGGCTCAACCCCAACCCCAGTATACGCCCTCCGGTACTCAGAACGCAGGTGGCTCGGCTCCGGCTCCGGCGCAAAGTGGATCCACTGCCGTGGGAACTCCGGGAAATCCAGGTAGGAGATTAGAATTTTTAAGGGGTCATTCCGAGGGAGCGTGGAAGCTTAAAGATCGGTCAATTGATTGCTGCAGGTATTTCCAACTCGGCGAGTAGCGGATCACCTTCGGCTTCCACGAACGGCGCGGTCAGCCGAACACCAGACGGTCAGCCGGAGGTCCCGCCACCCAGCAACGTGATCTCCGACGAGGACCTGATGAAATTCACCGAAGAATTGTTCGACAAGTACGACAACAACCTCTACCAGTACGTCGACCTGAATCTGCAGAAACGCGTGACCAGCCCACCCGAAGGAAGTAAAGTCCCCGATGAAGCTCCCGAACCGTAAGTATAAACTCAATTTAAAAAAAAAAAAAAACTTTTGGAAAGGTTTGTATCGACGTTAAATCGAACAACGAAATTTAGCGCGTGAACAGGATGACGAACAAATTATCGAAACGTTGTACACCCGGTGATAGTTGATTCCGGTGGGATTTTTTGAAAAAACGCAACGTTATTGCTTGAAAATCTGTGGGTGCTAGACAAAAACGACAAAACTATACATCCTTGTCTAACGCCTAGAAATTTTCAAGCAACGTTGCATTTTTTTCAAAAAAAATCCACCAGATTCAATTTGAGCCGACTTTACATCCATTAATTATAATAACATACGTTGCACTCATATTATTAAAATCGATACAAATCTTTCCATAATCATCCAATTATGAGTGACAAGGAATTTAGATTTATAAGAAAAAAAAATACTTAAAGCGTCAAATATTTAATCGAGAGTACAGGAAAACTAAAAAATATTTTATTACAGGCTGTTCAACCTCAAATCGGATCTGAACAATGTCCCGACCGTCTCTAGTCTGCGAGCACTGTACGACAACTACGAGCACGACGGCACGCAGAAGGAGTCAGTCACGGAGAGCAAGCGCAACGAGGTTGCCGCCTTCATAGACGAGGTGGTAAAGACCCCGTTGATGTCGCGCGCCCTCAATTGGCTGGTGGAGCGTAAGTACGTGGAGCCCGACGGCTACGAGCAGAAGGACCTCTTGAGACGCATGTGGTTCACGAATTTCGACGAGACCTCCTCGGGCTTCGAGAGGATCTTCCTGTCGGAGAAGTTCGGCGACAACGGCATCGTCGGCATGCAGAACTGGATCTACTTCGCCAATCGAGAGGCTGAGAACAAGGCTAACTACCTGGGCTACACCGACATGATTAACTTGAGCGGAGTGAGTTTTCGTATAGCTGCATTTTTTTTTTTTAATTCAATTGCTTATATGATATTTTAAAAGTTTCGTATCGAAAAATTGAACGCTAAACCGATTTTCGCAATGTCTTATTTTCTAAAATTGAATGAGTGTCATTCAAAATGAATAAGTAAATATCAGAATTCTTATTCGTATAATGAGTGGAAAACGTTTCACGTTACTTAAATGACTAGTAATTATAATTAAAATTTCAAGCGTATATAATTTTATATTCGCAGTCACTTTGACCGAAAAACTTGCAACCCCTTTCGGTTATTTTACACTTTAGGTGTAATATTATATATTGGATTGTAATATAAAAATAAAAATGTCTAATGTCTGTAATTTATTTTTGAATTTGCAGAAAGGCTCTCTGCTGAAGCTCAACTACGAATCTGAAGGTTTCACGATTCAAAACGCTACTATCTTCGTTGGTACACCACCGGAGCTGGAAATGGCCCTTTACACCGTTTGTTTCCACGCGAGACCCAATAACTGGTGTCCCATATCGATTGGAGGAGCCAAATTCTTTATTTTAACGCATTCCTTCAGATACTTTGGAAAAGACTTGATCGACTTAGGCTTCCCAGCATTTTAATAATCTTTTTTTATAAGACAAATGAAATTATACGTACAAAAGGTAAAATTTATCAAACTATAAGCATTTTTCAAATTATAAGCAGTTTTCTACTAGTATATCTGTGGATTTTACATTGTTTGTCAATAAACATTAAATATTTGTAAACTTTTTTTATTATAACAAAAACGAATACTCATGAGATGTCAATTATTTATTTCTAGTCAATTGCAATGATTCTGCAACTTTTTTTAAATATCTCAATGCGCCTAAGCGACTTTCAATTTTATAACGAATTTATATCGTTTATTCGATTAAAATTATATTTTTACAATTGCTATATATAACTAAAGCAATGGTAGACAATAAATAACAATCTTGAATATCGTTAATAAAAAAACGCTGAAAAACGTTTTTAATTATTTTGATGACCATGATATAATAAAGTTATTATAATATTTTACAATGGCTTTTTAAGAAATTTTTCATATCACCTTAAAATTGTTGTGGAATAACGAGATAATTTGTTTCATTATTACTCAATAAATTATAAAATATTTAATTTATATTTTTTAACTATACATATATTTACACCATATATTTACACTGACGAAATTTCACTATACAAATGTACATATTATGTTAAAATTATTAAACAACTTTAAGAAAAACATTAAAAGATTATGTTGTATTAGTGAAATTAGACAAACATAAATGCAAATGAACGTCGAAAATTAATATTATAACAGCATTTTTTAACTTAATTTATCTTAGCATTTTTATGGGCGTCAAAATTTTTATTAGTCTCCAAGATCGATAAATTGTAATTTTTCCTCTAGCAACGATACTTCGGTATTTCCTAAAATTCTATTAACTTGATACCCCGGTACGAGTACTTCTACGTTCAGAAATATTATTATAACTCTAAAATATAAAAAAATATTTAAAAAAAAATTCCGTAAAAGTACAATAACTCTACGTTTTTTATTATTAATTTCGTACGTACCTGTCTTGTCCATTATGCTTTACTTTCTTAATAGTGTATTCATTAACTTGAACGATACTATAATCCGTTAAAAGTTTAGAATAAATCCACTTATTCATTGTAGTAAATAACATAACGAAAGAATATGTTGATTTTCCATCCGAAATTTTTAATCTGTAGCGATCCGTATCTTCTGCTTTCGAAAAATTGATCATATTTTTCACACCCTGCATTAAATAAATCAAATTTAGTATCATTACAAACAAATTTCATTTAAATTTTTGCGACATAACGATGAAACTTACGAGAATTTGAAAGTATAAGAGGTCATGTATTTCTTCTCCACTCGTTAATCTCTGAAATAAAAAAGCCATAAATTAACCAAATAAATAATGCAGTCTGATTTAATGTACATTACAAGTATTACAACGAAAAATTTATTTTTAAAATCAAATTAAATTGAAGTACTTGTTTTATGTATATGATAAAATTGATTCGCACGCGTATCGAACTATATTTTTATACGCATCATAAAATTGCACATAAAACGGCAATTCACTGCTGTTTTATGTACGAGGCCTTAAGAAAGTGTTATTCTTTATAATAAACGGAATATCACTTTTACAAAATCTCTAAGTTTATTCAACACTACTTACCTCAAGAGAACCTTCTGACAGTTGAAACATGACAGGTGATACACACGCGTGGACTGATGCAAACGCAAACCTCGGAAAATCTTAATTTAACAATAAATTTTATTGCTCATTCAGGTCTTGCCCGGAGCATCAATTGAAGGGAAGATTTAATTTCATTATTAAATACAACTAATTCAAAATATTGTTTTATATACAATTATATATTATCTCAAATATTCTCAAAGGTGGTTCACGTTCTGATAACTTTCATACTTGATTATTCTTAAACAAATGAAAAAAAAAAGAAACAAAATCTCTAAATGAACAGTAGCTACTACAAACGCCTGTGAATAGTATAAAGGGCGCCTGTGAACTGGCGGGAAATCGAGAATCGCGTCTTCTCAATGGATATACGCAGCGTTCGGAAAGTCTCGGGTGAGTTCGCTTCTTAGGTCTGCAAAACTTATATTCGCTCGGATGTGTCAGGCAATGAACGGGGGATTCTCTGAAACATTTTGAGCAGCTGTCAATTGGTTTCTGCGCCTACTGCTCTATGAGTTCAACACATATACAAGCGTCGATGTACGCACATCGAGCCTCGTGGTTTCTATACCTGGTCGTTGTGCGATGCGATCAGCCTGAGACTGACTTATAATTTCGACATAAAGATAATAATTATGATAAATATATTAATGTCAATTCAAAATGTGCAGTCTTAAATATTTTTAAAATTTTTCATTATAATAATTAAAACGTTTATAATAATAGTTAAAACGTAATGACTACTTTATACTGTCGTTTAACAAATATTTGAATTTAACTATAATGTTGTATTTATTTGTTTTTTATATTTCTTATCTTTGTTATATCTTTTTAATCGATTTGATTGAGTTGTTATTGGGAAACATCCGTGTTAAACGTAAATTTTCTTTCCACGCTATTTATTGCTGCGTATAATAAGATTATGCTACAATTACGTTTTAAGTTTAATTATTGCATTTTTATAGTTTTTGTAGAAGTAATTGAGAACTAGTCATTAGAAACATTAAATAATTTAATAGAAGATCATAAAGCTTAATTAGCTACTTATTATAATATAGATATAAATTCATATCGTTTATTATTCCAACATTGTTTGCAGTTCTTATAAGATTAGATTTAAATTAATTTCAATCCTATGTTATCCGGGAATAGTTAATTAAATAGAAAACTGTAGTTGTCAAATGTTTTATTATTATTAAAAAATATATAAAATCAGTATTAAGGTTTACTCATGTCAATAAAAAATAATTTAATGTTTTATCGAAAAATGAGTCGCTAATCGATGTAAAACAAATTTCCGAATAATCATGAATGTTAAAAATTAATTATAATACAGCTGTATCTGCTAAATATTTTGCATTTACATTATCGAATTCTACTGTACTATATAATAACTATAAAACAAAGTACAGTTCATTTTTAGCAACATGATATGTATATAAAAGAAATAATAATTGATACTCCTAATTTTTTAATCGTACAGATCGATGAGATGCATTTTTTCCTCAATAAAAGATACACCGACGTTACCTAAAATTTTATTAATTTGGTACCCTGGCACGAGCACATCCATATCCATTATTATTATTATGATTCTAGAATACAGAAAACAAAATATTTTAAAACAAATGTATTGAATGTTGATGTAATTGCGCTAATTTACTATAAATTTCGCATTTATATATATAATATACCTTTCTTGTCCGTTATGTTTAACTGTTCTAGTAGTATAAGCATTTATTTGTATTATACTAAAATCCATTAAGACTTTTGCATAAGTCCACTCATTCATTTTTGAAAATAACATAACGTAAGTATACGTAGTTTGCCCATCCGAAATTTTTAATCTGTAGCGATCCGAATCTTTTGCTTTCGAAAAATTTATCAAACTTTTCACACCCTGTAATGAATACAATTTTAACAAAAAATTACGTTAGAAAAAAATGAATTTATGTAAAATAAACTAAAGAAACTTACGAGAATTTGATAACACAAGGGGCCCTGCACTTCTTCGCCATTCATTAATCTCTAAAAAGAATAATTACACAATGTTAAATAAACTTTATTACGTTAAATATTTAACAATAATAATAGTTATTAGTTAATAAGTCATTAATTTTTAATTTATTAGCTAATTTAATTTAATTTTTAATTTTAATTAATTTTTCTAATCCTGCATAATTAAAAATTTTAATTTATCAATTATAATAAATTTAATTATAATAAAAATAATTAGAATCGGTACGAATTACATTTGTACTTTATAATTGAATTTAGTTTTTCGCGAAAATATTCACTGTTTGTTTAAACAATCGCGATGGATATATACAAATTCGAGGTGACCTTACTTGCCGTAGGTCGTAAAAATAATAAAAGTGTCTCCTGTTTGTACCAGAAAAGAATCTACACAAAAGATTACAGCCTTGCATGTGCGTATCTGCATGCATTGCAGCGAGCACATTTTCTATGCACAAAATTATTTGTTAATCCAGCTATAAAAATTTGCAAAAATTTTGATATATAATACCTACTATATGCACAAATTAATTAATTTTTGGAGTTAAATGAGCATTACGCATATACGCATATATATATCGTACAAGATAAATAATAATAATTACATAAATAGTCTGATTCCGGAAATGAATTAATTTGTCCATTACAATTAACAACGTACACAAAATAATTAAATTACTGCTTTACGATTGTTTGCGAATACTTACCGCGAGCGAACCTTCTGATAACTGATGCATAATTTTAAATCGAATATCTTAATTCAACAATAAATTAATTTCACTGTGGATTCAGGTTTCGACCTGAAATGTCAACTCAAGGGAAGATTCTACGTCTTTAAAATAAAAAAGCCCTTCTCCACGTGCAAACTAAAAACAACGATTTTATAATGTGTGCAATATTATCACAGGTATGGTTCACGGCCAGGCGGCAGGCAACGACTAAACGACTACTGAGAAAACGAGCGAGTGTGATATATATAGGTAGGTACTCATTCTTGCAATAGTATAGTTCTGCAAATCTCCATTCATTGGAATGGCACTACCGAGCAGTCGAGCACACGCAGGGGACGCAATTTTATGTACTTTTTCTTCAGTGAGTATCAACCCTCAGTTTTATTTTTACCGGCAAAATTCATTTCACTGCTCCGTTGAAAACAAATAACGCATAAAGTAACTTAAAAGAAAAGTTAATTGTTTATATACTGATCCTGACTAAAATACAGTGGAAAACAAAATTTGTAATAAATTTTAATGTGTTTCAATATTGCAATATAATGGTAAGTACGTACATATATTAATAGTATTTACACTGATAACAATTTATAGGGTAAATAATCTGCATAACAATGAAATATACAATAATACTTAGAAAAAATATTACGAATGTCATAATTTCATCTAATGTTTATATATAGCGAGCTTCATAGTGATCGTAAAATATTACGAGAAAATTTTCTGAATGAAATAATAGTCTTATTAAACAGTGGGTAATTATTACATTCAAATGAGTAAAAAAGAATAAAAAAAGAATCCTTATCCGCGTACATATAGCACGTAGGATGTGCCCAAAATTCTTTAAAAACGACCCACGCTTGAAAAAGCTGCCTAAATACGGATATCCAGATGTGATGATTGCATCATCATGACATCGGCGATGCTTTCCTAATTATATTCAGCTACTCCCACAAACGACGAATTTGAAATCGGCGCTGATAAACCAGATCCCAGCGAATGGGCCAATAGTGGCAGACTCCGTAATGGTTGGACATGGTGATGCCCGGCCAATGGGAGGCCGCCAGCTGTGAGATCTCCGAGGCGTTTTGACATGAGAGGAATCAACGTGTATAAAGTTTGCGGCGACTGAGTAGGCGGTCAGTCAAACGGACGTTCACTGTGAGTTTTGTAACAATCGAGCAGCGGTGTGCACTTGTTGCTCGTCAGTGATTTTTTAAAGTATAGCCGCTAAGGGACTAGGTACGAAATTTCTGACGTCCACGAATATTCACTGTTACTTTGACTTTGTGTCGAGCGTCGAATTTTCTAACCTTGATGGGGACTAACCTAACGCTCGGGTGTTATGCTATTTTGAACGGAATTTCTCACTTTTATTTTGCCCGGGGATACTTTGTCTGCTCCAGTTTTTAGTTGAACGATGCACTGCTAAGGTTTCGGTGCTTTCTTGGATTGTTGAGATCCTGTTGACAGCTCGCGTTTCTTTGACAATAATTCGCGACGAATGCCACGTCTTAAAGAACTAAAGGGTAACTGTAATTCCTTCAGATGGTCTTTGTTAAAATGACAATGTATTATTTGCAGATTTAAACGAAAACCAAAATGAAATCAGTATTCCTGTTTGGAGTGACAGTGTTGGTAGCTGCCAGTACGGTTTCAGCCTTGAGGGAAGGAGAATGCGAAGGTAAATTCAGAAAGATTATTAACAAACTTTATAGAAATTTCTTTCGAGTATGAAACTAACCGGTGACATATGTTTTTTTTCATATTACAGTTTGTATAGCAACAGTAAATAAATTTGCCGACAAATTAGACAATGATATTAAAAAAGATCCTAAGAAAATTGAAGCTGAATTTAAAAAATTCTGTAAGGGTACAAAGTCCAAAGAGAACAGATTTGTAAGTATTGTTGAAAAAATATTTTATGAATGAATTCAACAATAGGCAAGATTGTAATAATAAACATTCATTATTTTTTTAGTGCTATTATTTAGGAGGCCTTGAAGAGTCTGCCACTGGTATTTTGGGTGAGCTCAGTAAACCTTTATCGTGGTCTATGCCTGCGGATAAAATATGTGAGAAATTGAAAAAGAAAGATGCCCAGATCTGTGATTTAAGATTTGGTATGTATTTTAGGAATTTAATATGCTTTTAATTACTAGTTGACATTATTTATAATTAATTTTGTTATCTTGCAGAGAAACAAATTGACTTGAACACAGTAGATCTTAAGAAACTAAAGGTCAGGGACTTGAAGAAAATTCTTAATGACTGGGATGAATCGTGTGATGGATGCATTGAAAAAACTGATTTTATAAAAAGAATAGAAGAACTGAAACCTCAATATTCAAAGAGTTCGAAGACAGAACTGTGAACATTACCTTAACATTTAGATGAATTACATCGGATCATCAAGAATCTTCTCATAAGTCATTTCATCTTCTGAAGAATACAATCATCCAGATATTCTTCATGTAATTTATTAAGCCACTGTGCTTTTGAAGTCTGCAAAAGTTGAAAGATGGAAGAAGATCTTTTTATCATTTGTCTCATTCAATTTTTCAGTTATAATAATAGATACTCATTTATAGCTCGAATTAACACTTATTGAGCATGTCTGATAGAAATCTTCCATTATTTTATAGATAATACTTAGTTTTGGGCATCAATTAGTTTATTTGTATAGAAAATTTTTCATCTGACTGGTTCAATGAAGTTACTGCAAACAGCAAGTGCAAACAGAATTTACTTCCCTGTTAATTGCACTTCATCATGCATTTGAAATAGGTACCATTGTTTTTCATTGTCTTTACAGACCTAACCGTCTGTGATATTACTATTGTTCGTCCGAGAAAATCTATAAATACAATATTATTTTATTCATACTTCTTTGTATGAAACTGAAACAATCGAGTATGAAAAGATTTTTAACATAAACATGGACGTGAAAAGGATGAATTTTATATTTGCAAATATCTATGATTTACATCGAATTTGTAAAGTGAACAACCAAAAATTTATGAATACTAAATTATTGGATTGAAGAGGTTCAATTTCTAAAATTAATGAAATCTTTAAGCATCTAAAATCTTTTATTTTTTTGCTTGTAATGGTTTTAATATACTAGTGTTTGATTGCTTCAATTTTTAAGAGCCAATTTAATAATGAGCAAGGAACATTTTATAAAACGTTTAGATGTCTAAAAAAAGAAGAAAGAAAAAATTAAGTACCTGTACTACTTTTAAAGATTTTATTAATGATAAAAATGCGACCTCTTAGTTACTAGTACTTGGCAAATGTACATTTTTTGCATCATGACACTAAAATTGTGTGAGAATAAAAAAGAATTGACACAATGTAAAAGTGAATGTTGGTGCGATGAGCGAAGTTATCTACATGTGTTTATAATAAATTGATCTTTATTTATAACAACAAGTTTTTGTAAATGACTCATTCACCTATAAGTTAGTTAATGCTAAAAAGCTTAAGAGTAAAATAGCGTTTTAAAAATTATTTATAAAATTCAATTATTTCCTGTGCACTTTGGCAAGGCACTCCACCTTCCGTCCTGATTGCACACGATCATGTCTCTAAACTTTCCTCCTGGACAAATGTAAATTAAACGATCTTGGTAAAAATAGGAATTTCCCTGTAAAGAAGCTCCTGAGGTAAGTTTTGGTTTTCCACATGAGATTCCTGTAAATTGCAATTTAAAATGTTTATAGAAAAATAAAAAATTTCAATCTAAAAGTTACTTAATTCTTTTTATATTTTTTTTGTAAAAGCAATTTTGATGAAACGAAAAATCAAGCTATTTTAAAAAGATAAAATTTTTAGATTCTTACTTCCGCATCTTCCATTCACCTGCGACCACTTGCCGCTAGCCAAGCATTGCGTGCTTAGCTGTCCAAACATCCTATATCCTGGCAAGCACTGATAAGTGATTGTATTCCCCATAGGAAGTAAGCCAATATTTGCTCCCCCGTTTCGTAATTCTGCATAGGGAACGACTGGAGGATTTTCACAATTTATCGCTGTTACAAAAAATATGGAAGATTTAAATTAATTTACATTCAAATTTTCGGTATTTTCTTACAAAAAAGTATTTTTTTTTAACAGTTAATTTTCCTTACGTTCGCAATAAGGAATTCTAGACCATGTTCCGTTAGGCAAACAGAATGATTTCTCCGGCCCCTTCAAATCGAACCCTTCATCGCACTTAAACGTCACACTTTGTTCGCTTTCCGTCGTATTAATTGAATCCCTTATTCTCGTTTCATTAACTGTATGCCCATGCAAGGGAATCTGAAAGCAGTTGAAAGAAAAAAATTAATAAAGCTAAAATTTCTCCTTTGAATAGTATTCATCAACACTTGTGTAAAATGAATGAAAACCTACTTTCGGCAAACCGCATCTCTCCTTGCAAATACTCTTCTTATCGTCCAATAAACTCTCCACAATATTCCTCTCGTCCAAATGATCGCTCGCAAATTTCCAATTCCCATCTTCGCCGCACTTCCAAACGAGCTCCAAACTGCTAACCGCCGAGCTCTCGTTTGCCAGACTCTCCCTCGAACTCTGCCATTTACACTGTAAACTCGCTCTTTGCCCGTAAGCGTTTCCCTCTAAGTGGAAGTTGAACATCTTACTTAATCTTAACAATGGATCGCTGCTGTCCTCGCCGTCGGCGACGTTGACCTCATCGGCCGACGGGTCTTGAGTCTCCGTCGCTGTGCGCGTCGCGTTTTCATTAGCAAATATTCCGATGATCGGATGACTTTCCAGCGAGCACCGCAAAAGTTCGCAGCGCACCTCCTCGCCGCTCCAGACCTCCGTCTCCGTGCAATTCAGGATTGACGAGTCTCCTTTAGCCTCGTAGCCCTCGTCGCATACTATTTCTATCTGCGCTCCGGAGACGAAGTATTGCGTTAAATCCTCGGAAGAGTTCGTATTTACTTCGAATGACGAGCTGCTCAACTTTGCCCTTTCCTCCGGGAGAGATCGAATAGTTGAATTTTGTTCTTCTTCGAGCTGCTCCTGTAAATTTTTTGAAGGAGATATTATTGAGCGTAGTTTTGGAGTATTTCAATTTTCTTTTTTATGTATGGTTAAATTTCAAAGTTACTGTGTGTAACTTGAGAAAAAGGTGGAAAAGTTTTTAAAACTTGGTTACAAGTGAAGTTGAATAATTTAATTGTCACTTACAATATTTTATGTTTGAACTTTACCCATTAGTCATGAATTATATACTCATTATTCATCGATCTTTGTTTTAACTTTCAACAGCTAAATCTATATTCTCCGTGAGTAATTATAAAATGTTATACCGAAAATTAGATAAAAAAATAAACAAAGGGTAAAAAATGTAATTTAAAAACGATTTTTTGTATATTTTTAGTAAATATAGAGTTGATTGAAATTTGTACATTTCCTACTGTATATAAGATACCGTATTTCAAGCTCTAATAATTTATTAATAATTCATTTAAAACTCGATTTCGTTATTGTAAACGCTTCCGAAATTAATTTGAAACAATTGAAGTGTAACTTTGAAAACAGTTATTAACATATAATTATGAATGATGTAATGTTACGACAGCATAATGTCGGTTAACTGTAGATCTAGTTCAATTTGATAGCGTGCATTTCCGTGAAAGTTTATTACGTTCCTTCACGCCTGGAAGTTTCCTGTTGATTTATTACGTATGAACATTATTATTACAGTCGCAATAAAATCGACGCTGTTCTTGTAAGTAAAAGCTACTTTCATAGAATAGAATTACCTATGTGAAAAATAAAGAAAAATTATTGTAAAACTGTTTGAAATTAAGTCTCATCTACATTTCGTACATCTACTTAAATATTTTTATAAACATGATTATTTAGCAAAACAATAATTTAAAAAATTCGAATGTAGATATGATTTAAACTTAACTTGCAACTCGTCTCAAGAGAAAAAAAAACAAGCATACGTGCATTCGAACGAAAACTCTTAGAGAACAGTTCATCTCAATCTAATATACACAATTTTTTCAGGACGTCCTACAACTCCCGACCCCGGTCTACGGCCTCGAAGCAATCTTGAAGCCAGGCGAGGGGAGGCGGGGAGGTCGAGAAACCCACCTTGTTCGCGAGATAAATCCTGGCGTTGGGGGGTGGCCGGGGTGGAGGGCAGCGGAGGGGCACGCAATCGGGCACGAGACCCGTCCATGCGCCGCTCGTCGCGCACTGGAGCTTGAATTGCGCAAGGAGATTGTGATTGCCGTCGAATTTGTAGCCAGACTCGCAGGCGAACGCGACAACATCCCCGTAAAAGTACGAGGGTGCCTGCGAGAGCCTCAGCGGACCCTCTAGCTCCGACGATGAGTTCGCGACGATTCGACCGTGGCTGATCCTGCGAGGATTTCGATGCATTTTTATAGGAGATTCTTTTATTTGTGTTCACTCTTTTAGGTGCTCTTACGGTTTCGGAGGTGGACAGCCCATTGGTACACAACTGGGGCGCTTGAAGTCCCACGTGCCATTTTCGAGGCAAGTTAGCAACTTTTGTCCGCTGAGGTAAAAGCCAGGGTCGCATTTGAATTCCAACTGATGACCGACCTATTGGTGAAATAAAGTATTGATATAGAACAGTTCACTGATGAATGATTTTTGTTTGTTTTAATTACCTGTAGTATTGACAAATCATCTCTGTCGTGTTCGGAAATGATGTATTCTATATCACCGTGGTCAGGAGCTAATAAATTTTTACATGTTTTTCCTAAAATACAGAAGAATAAAAGAAATTTAATAAAGCAGGATATTTGAAATTCAAGAGAGCAGTTATGGATGTATAATGATAAGGTCTTTTGTTCCTTTAAATAATACCTATGCAAAAGGGCGTTCCACCACTCCATCTTCCATCAGCCTTACAAATTCGTTGCGTGTTTCCGCGTAAACTGTAACCCTCGTTACATTGATAAAAGATAGTATCGCCGTACAGGTATGATCTACCTACAATTTGTCCTCTTAAAAAGTATCCCGGAAAAGGACAAATCACACCTAGAAATGATTAATTACACATAGATTAATTTTTTTTTTAATATTGTGTAAATAAACAACACTATGAAAGTACAATAATTACAATTAAATACAACAATTGACTATTATTAATCTAAATTAAAAAAATGTCGAACATTCATTCTTAAAAATATTTTATCACGACTATAATCAAACTTTCAACGTTCAATGTTAAACCTATAAAGTATGAAAATGTTTGCGTCTGCAAAGTAATATACGAACATCGAATCAATGCTTTAAAAGAAACTTACGCATGCAACTCGGTACTGCAGCACCCTCCCAGTTTCCATGTTTCAAACACGTTTTCCTCAGAGTTTTATGATGTTCATAATTTTTACGAAATTCGTATCCAGTTTCGCAGGAATATATTACATCTAATCCATCTTGGCTCACGTTTACGTAGCCTCTGTAGGGTGCTACAGGTGGAGGGCAGCCCTGACAAAATGAACTTTCCACGAGCTTTAAACAGATTAAAATTTAAATTAATATATTCCATGCTAAATAAGAAAATCTTTTAAATACAACTATAAGAAGATTAAATTTTAATTGCAAAGTTTGAGTGAATTAAACAATATTTTAGGCTTTTCATTATTACAAAATATCTATTATAGGTACTGGTACATCTAAAGCGAAATTTAAAGCGCTACTTACATTTTAAAATTTTACTCAGTACAATAAATATTTTTTAAGAACTAGTTTAATGAAAATTTACAAATCACTAAATGAAAATTATTTAACCTGCGCGAATACAAATTACTTAAATATGACGTTAAAAGTATATGTGGTGATTTTTTGTCTCTCACTATAACTTTACCTCGCCTTCTTTCTACAAGTCATATCATAGTATTTTGTACATGTACACAGCAATTTCACATGTAATATATTTTTCAATATGCACTGCCTTCGGAAAGTCTAATTATTTTTCAAATAATAAAGTAATTAAACACTAAGAGAGTGTAAAAACGATTTACCTCAACGTCGCCTTTCACGTGATCTTGCAACTGCGCCCAAGCAATGAGTGATCCATGATACTTTTCGCAGGTCCTGCTCAACCGGTGCACAAAATCCGGCCCTTCGGCCGTGTCCCAAATATCCAGAGAAAACAATTTTCCCAGAAACGACTCCGATTCGGAAAATCCTCCTCCCATCTCATCCTGCTCCTGTCCGAATACGAAAGTTCCCCTGCCTTCGCAAATAAAAAGAGAAGAGAGAGATCAGCCAATAAAAATAATCCTCCCGGCGCTCGGCGCATATACATCCAGCCCGGCAAGTTATTCAACACGCGCAGTAAAGCGCGCAATGCGCGAGGCGAGCAGCCGTTCAAAGCAAAACGTGCTTACGAGTTTACCTGGGATTTCCGTGTTCCGGGCCAAAAACGTGCCGTTATCCTGCAGCGCGCCGTCCACGTAAAACCGCCAGGAGCCCCACTTGTTTTCCCAGGAGACGCAGATGAAATGCCAATAGCCATCGTTCATCATCGCGTCGGTAATTACCTTCTCCCCGTTGACGTACAGGACGAATCTGCAAAAGCACCGAGCGTCAGTTTTAGTAGACTTTATACGCTTCTCCGAAAGGCAGGCTCTTTCGCGCTCGAAACAAAATAGTAAAAGAAAATTGCGCGGATCGAGAAAGAAGAACATGGGTTTTTTTTTCTATTTCGTCTTTCTCAGACCACGCGAAATCTTTTTTTATGATTTTGTCTCGGCCGAAGTAAGCAGAAACGTGAAGTGAAAAGGTGGAAAACTATAATACGTATACCCATTGTAGTCCGTGATAGTGAGTGCATTGTCCTGGCCGGGCGTTGCGTACGAGAGCACCGTGCCGTAATTGAATGTATCAATCGATTGAAGCCAGAAGCATACTGTAAACTGATAGTTTTACATTTTTTTTTTTTGTTACTGTATCATACTTTCGTCATTTCACATGCATAGTAAAAAAAATTGAGAAATCGATAAACACTTTTTTTATATTAGCCCTTTACCTGGGACAAAGTTTTCGACGGACCGGGTACGGTCGCGTAATTCGTTGTGCCGGATCTCGTAAAATGCATGACGTAATTCGACGACAGTTCTGAAATAAAGAAAAAAGAATTTTCTCGTAAATGTTTATAAATTTTCCATACCCAGATGTGGGGAATTTTTATGGGCGCAGAAGCATTGGGAGGATAGTTTTACCGATTTCACAATTGGCTCCTGTAAAGGGGACTCGGCAATTGCACGTGTAATTTAGCAAATTGTTTATACACGTTCCGTTGTTGCTGCACGGCCAATTTTCGCAATGATCGATTCTCGTCTGGCAAAATTTGCCCGAGAAACCAGGTGGGCATTCGCATCTGTGAAAGAATTTGTTCGTAATTGAATAAATTATTCTTTTAAACTAGAAGTAAACAGAAGAAAAATTTTCAAATTGAACGCCATTAAACTATTTTTTTTTTTTATATTTGTATTGACAAGAACCGAGAGATAGACTATGACTGAAGAATTTGTAAAAGGGTTTATTTAATGAACAAATTATAATTTTTAACAAGAATATTAATTTAACAATAAGAATATTTTCACTCCGCGCGGAGAGACATGAAATGTTATAAAATTGCATTAGTACCTCATAGAATTATCTACAATCTCAATTGTTTTCATATAACTTTAATATTAAAAGTATAACAATTATTTTAATACTACAAATTTTATTAATACTTCGTTATAAACGACCGACGAAATACACATAAAAAAGCGAATTTCAAATCTCTCAGCTCGTCTAAAAAGAACTAAAATATATAACATTTTCGTAGTGTTAATATTAAAATAAAATAAGTGACGAGATGCGTCAACCTGTAGTCGCTTTTATCCGCATTTTCTCTCTTCACGTTGACGCATATTTCATTCGGATGACAGGGGAGCCAGTCGCAGGGCAGCAAATTACAGCGTAGACCCAAATAGCCAGGGCTGCAGAGGCACTTCCAGGTGCCGTTGACGCTACGACAAGTTGAATTCATTTCGCAAGGCGATGGCGAGCAGTGATTCACCGCGACCTCGCAAAAATCGCCTAGGAACGAGAGAGCAACCACCCACACCCGTTGCGTTATATACCCGTATTACGTTCTATATATACAATGGATGCAGTGTCTGAGCGAATTTATCGTCAAAGGTAAATAAACTTACGTGGTATTTTTTTTTTTATAAAACAATAACAAAATTTTTTAAAGCACCCAGGAAAATCGAAAATTATCAAAAGCATTAGAGTTGATTGAATATTTTTTCTCTGAATTACACTCGTTTCATTCTACTATTGTAACGGTTATATCTTCCACTAATATTTACTTAATTTGTTATACTCTAAAATTTTAAGTATGAAAACATCTCCCAAATATACATCAAAATCTGGGAGCGAATCTAGATATACAAAAAGTTCCATTCGTCGTTGAAAAGGTTTCATTGAACAAATTAAATACTAACAATTGCACAATCAAGATAATTGAAAATAGTAACAAACGATTAATTCGCCATCAATCACACCGCTTCCATTTCACTCGTATACCTTCAAATCCATCTCTGCAGGTGCAGGTAATATCGATGTCGGTGCTTAAGCACGTGCCGCCGTTTCGACAGGGACTGTAGGAGCACTCGTTTATCAACGTCTGCAATTTAAAGGAATTTCGTAAGTAATCGACGTCACATTGTATACGAATCCTCGCGGATTATTCCCAGGCGCAAATTCACCTCGGGGCACACTCACCTCGCAATAAGTTCCGGTGTAGCCGGGCTTGCAGGCGCAGACGTAGGTCCATTGGTGGTCGCTTGTGTTTCTTAAGATGCACTGGCCGGCACTCGAGCACGGCGAGGAGGCGCATGGGTTGACAAATATCTCGCACCTCGAGCCTGTGGGGAATTCAAGCGTATACTCTCAGAGGGACTTGCAGTAACTTTCGCAGATAAGTTTTGCAGACTTTTTTATGTGTTATTTCGCGGAGACGACGGATTTAAAAATCAAATGTTTATGCAAGGTGTACGTTTCATTACTTGAAGTGTTGTGAATTTTTTTTTTTTTTATAGTTGACTGACAAGAAAAGCTAGAAAAAAGCTTTGTGATGCTGCAGAAATTCTCATTAACGGAAGATGTAGTAATTTGTGTGGCTAACATTTCTGCATTTATTTGTGTCACAATAGTTTACGTCGACTTGTTTGCACAAGGTGATTTTCACTGCATATGCAAACGAAATACCGCTCGAAAAACGCGATCAAACGTAACGTTTGTTACTTTTTTCTTTTTTGTAAAGTCAATGCATGTTAACAAGATATTTAAAATTTTAGATTGTAGATGTAGATTGTTCGCTCTATAAAACGAGTAAAAAATGCGTAAAAAAATATTTTAGAAAAAGTTATTTAACACGTAGTACAATAAAACTCGTAATATTTATTCAAATGAATACGTACACCTTTTTTAGTCTCTCTTAGTCATACAGAAAATGAAGTAACATATCTTTACATTCCAGCTCTGAAAATATTGCAGCCAATTGAAGGAAAAAGTAAATAAGAAAATCTCTTGATTACCAACGTATTGGTCCAGACACTCGCAGCTAAAACCATCTTTTTCCCTGATACAAATGCCACCATTGAAACAAGGGTTGACTCTGCAAACATCGACTAGACTTTTATTCATTGGCTGACAGTCGGTCGCGGAGATAGCACCACGCCGCTCGGTGATCATGCCTCTAGGACAGCGCAGACACTGATTCTGTCCATAGTGAGGCTGGTAAAATCCGATCTCGCAGGTAACACAAGGAGCCAAGGCGACCGGAAGTTCCGGCTGGTGTCTGCGCCGCGAATAGTGACCGGGCTGACACGCCTCTGTAAAAGGAAATATAATAAGAATTGCTTATCCTGTGCGAATGAAAATTTGCAATATTGTGTAACAAAATTTATTAGACTTTATGGCAAATTTTATACTGTACAGTATATATATATATTTTTAAATTATCAGTTTCTGGTCACGTTTTTGTACAGTACTGACGTAGTAATTGTGACTTTAACATTTTAAATTAAGAATTTTATTTGAAATAATTACGTATGCATTCAGAAGGGGATCTAGCGTGAGTTCTTCTAGTATGATAATTTTCTGGACATTTTTCACACTTCGTAGATCCTACTTCACTTTGGTACTCTCCATAAAAACAAGACTGGCACTGACCCCTCGTTACATTGTGAAAAGTTCCTGCAGGACATTTAACTAAAAAGAAAAGCAAATTTTATTACGTTCGAAGTAAATGATCGATTTTATTGTATTATTCGTTTATTGATGAAGGAAAAATTCTAATAGTGATATCTATTTGTAATTTGTAAATTGTCCGTTAATATTCTCGAACATTTGTAACGAACGATTTTTGTTTTTCAAACCAATTATATTTTGCTTTAAAAATAACATGAAATAATTTTAATTGACTAGTACAATTTCGCCTGGACGATATTAATTTAAATTACATCATACTCACCGCAATCATTTTTCCTCAATACGCTTCCATTACTGCATATTTCTAGTGGTTGTTTAAATAATGTATGAAGATTTAATGCTAGCTTGCTGATTTCTCTATTTGTGTCGTTATCAAGCAAGTTTAACTCTCCTGATTTTGTCATCGCCTGAATTTTCTCCCTTAATTTGATCATCCCAAGTCGCGGGTTATTCTGATTTTCCTCAATTATTTTTGCTGCGTTTCAGTAAGGTTTTGATCTCATAAATAAACAAGTTCAAATCTTATTAATTAGTATGTATTAGGTGATACATAATTTATTCTCGTCTAGATTAATTTATATTTCTCCGTTTTAAATAATCAATGATCACTTATTAGTGTTATGTCAAAAAATGTTTTATCTATCAATTAAGTTAATTAGTTCAGTAAGATATTTGATATAAGCACTGCATTGATATCCAGTTTTAAATAAATAAGGTGCAATTCCTTGTGAAGTGAATTTAAAAAAATAAACTCACCGATGAATGTAAATTTAATTTCAAGCTGTTCTTTTTTCATCAAATTTCGTAATCTGTCAAATCCGCGATTTCCATTTTTTGAACTATGTCTCTTTCTGCTGGGATAAAAATCGTCGGCAACAGTTCTTGTCACTCGTGTCATAAATTGTTTACAATCAATTTCGTTTTTTATGGTGCATTGTAAATCATTTCCGCAAAGGTTCATCATATTCATCTCGTAATTGTCTTTTATATTCTTTGTTAACTAATTAATAAAATGACAAATAATTATGGTATCATAAAATATGACGAGGAAACTCAATAACAATAAATCAAATTATCGAAATCACAGGAAAAAATTTGTAATAAATTTTATTTTTCACTTACGTTATCAACTAGGGATGTGTTTTCACAATCAACTCTATGACCATCTAAAAAAATACTTCCTTCTTGCAAAATAGTGACAGGAACTTTGATTGCTTAAAATTTATATATCATTTTATTACAACATTTTCTAAAGCTATCATTATTAAAAAATCTTAAATTATTGATATGTACCAGTGCAATCGGGAATGAAATTTGTATCCCATGAATGACTCGTCGAATCACAAGTTACAACTTGAGCAGTCTGATTTTTTATCGGTTGGAAAGTCGCATTAAACGCAAACGTGTAGCCTGGATCGCAAAATAAAATACATCGCTTTCCTTCTTTTATTGTATTTACACACTCAGATCGCCCATTTAGTGGCTTAGGAATGTTATTGCATGCATCTACAAATCAAATAGTAATTTATTTTAAAAATAAAATGTGTGCAAAAAATTTAAAGTGTTAAATAGTAATTCATTTATTACCTTGTATGGCAAGATTAACAAAACATTTAACATTATTTTCATATTTGTCAGATGCACTGTACAATATAGTATGTTCACCTGCAGTAAGTGGTTCAATTGTGGAATGAATAGTTTTATTCACTTTTATCAACTGTCCTGAATTATCATAAAATATCGGTTCATCCCAAGTGAAATCTTTTAAATTTTTCTCACTTCCCGTTATAAATAACTGACTATTCTTACAGTTTTCCACTTTTGGTGGTTCTTTATCTAAACAGAAAAATTTTGAATTAAAAAAAAAATTCGAATTATAAAGAAATTTGAAAACTATTATCAAAATTTAAGATACAAGATAAATGTTTTACAAACCGCATTCTAATATCGGCACGTATCTTTAAAGCTTATTAACGACAAAAAAAATTGCCAACTCACCGACTACGTGCACGTTGAAAAGGCATCTCGCTTTATTCCCGCTAACGTCCTGCGCGATATATTTCACCGTATGCTTACCAAGACGGACCTTCCAGGGAAACGTTATATGCGGTTTGCTCCAAACACTGCACTTCATTCCTGAATTGTCGGTAGCAGTCGGCACCGACCAGGTAACGAATGTGTAATTTTTACCCGGTAACGTGGCCACCGTCATGTTCGCCGGACAAATCAACACAGGACGTGTTTTATCTGCGAAACGTTGTAGGATTTTAATTAACTCCCTCATTACACGTTGTAGAATTGTGTGAATTTCTTTTTAATTTTATTTTCGAGAGAATATGAATGGTTTCTAACGCTGTTATTGGCTTACCTATACAACGATTTACACTATGTCTTTTCGACCAAGTACCGTGACGTCCAACGCACATTCGAGTTTTCGGTCCCTCGAGCTTATAGCCCTTTTTACAAGTAATCGTACAATTCGAGGCGTAGGGTAATTTTCTCGGCCCCTGACAATTTTTTGGATGAATTTCTGCATTTACTACGGGTCTAAGTGGCTCGCAATATATAGCTGAAAAAAGCAAGAAATTTATTATTAATTAATATTTTCAATAAATTAATATTAAAATAAATTTCGTTTATATAATATATTGCCCAGTATAGATCTATTAAGAAATTATTAGCATGAAAATTTAATGTATTTATATAATAATAAACTTTACGTTTGCATGTCGTTTTCAATCCGTCCCATCTACTAAGTGGCAAGCAATTTCGAACTTTACTGCCGCGCAGCTGAAATCCATTTTCACATTTGAACTGACAGCGAGTGTCGATTGGTTGCGCCGTTTTATCATTTACTTTAATTCGGTGATTTTCATGCTCGCATCTGATCCGGCCGTTTGTCGGTGCCCTCAACGCGGCACAGGTTTTCACTGTAAATTAAATATTTTCTATTAGTTTAGCTACAAATTTTGTAAAAAAAAAAACGGCAGCTTAAAATTAATGTTATAACGTATAATACGTTCTAAAAATTCAGTCGTTATCAGTACCTATATAATACAATATACCTATATGCATAAAATTCATTTATATCTATATAATAAGAATGTGTCTGAACAATGACTGGCCACATCTACTTAAAATTTTACCTTTATTCCATACGTCATTTTTTAAAGACTTGATTAAATGAACAGAGTATTCAAAAAATTTGACGTTTTATAGCTTTTAATGTGCAAATAAAATAATTAAAATAAGTGCTGAAATGATGTTTTAATTTCTTGACGAGATATAAAGTATCGGCGAACGACTTACCCAAACACTGAGTTTCCTCGCCGGTCCAGTTACCGTTTTTACTGCACAACCTAATGCTATCACCAGTGAGATGAAAACCAATTCGACATCGGATACCGCATGCGGCGTTCACGACATTATTGCAAGCGTTCGCTTTCACGAAATATCCATTTTCCGGCACTTTTAATTTGGGGCACGTTATTGCTGCAAAAATATATTTCTTGATGATGTAAGCAGATCTTTATATGCATTTAATTTTTTACGTATAACTGTCGAATGTAATTTATGCAGACACTTTGAAACTGAATAATGCAGTGTAACATTAACTCACGTAAGTATATTAGTCCTTTTTAATTCAGAGAAGTTTCTAAGATACGTTACACTTCGATGATTTTCGTAACTTCGTGTGCCAACAGGTAGCAAAGACCGGCGCCATTTTGCTTGTGTATATCTCGTAAGGTAGGAGTAGGTTTATAGTTGACCAATAAACGTCGAGCGTTTTGTTCGGTCATGTCTACACTATGTCTTAATTCTGTTAAATGTGATTATGTCTGAAGGCGTAAACGTTTATTAAGATAACTTAGATAACGTCCAGATGTTAAGCTTTATGTTTACTGGGTCGAATGCCGGAGGAAGTTGAATTTTGAAAAGTAAAATGGCGGTTCAGTACTGCGTCAGTGATCAACCGGTGATTGAGTTCCGGTAGTTTCGCGTTTATAAAGAGACTATAAATACATTAATCCTTCATCCTTCATTGTTTTTTTTTTGCATTTGTGTTGCGCGATTCATTTGTTTAGTCAATATGTTGCATGCATTTGAAATGCTTTGAAGGTAAAAGTGGAATTTGAAAAGAATCTAATTCATGGAAAACCACACATAACCTACAAACTGTGCTGTAAATAAATGCATGAAGAATGCTTATGGGAGTAGCGCCGGTCTCGAAAAAGGGATATATGAAAGTACTCCTCAGAGTTGTGCGAAATGTTTTAGAAAATGTTCCTCACATGTCAGACCGTGAAAAGGATAAAGTGTTAAGGATGTTCATCTTGTTCAAGATCATATGTATCAAAACGAATATGAAAAAAAATAAAAGAATGCGACCTTTACGAAGACAGAGCCGCTACATGAAGGTCGTATTTAAAAAGTGACACACCTGGCACTATATACCTGACTCTACGTGTATATAGGTTAAATGTTTACGTATTTTTCTTTCTTTGTTTAATGTTTATCAACACAATCTTTTTTCATTTTTTGTAATAAAAAGAAAAAAACGTGAATACCCGTTTTATTATTTTTTTTTTTTTATACTGTGTAAACAAAAATCAATATGGATTATCGAAGTACCAAGGTGTTCGATTACGTCTCGGCGGCGAAGCATTTGACCGAAAACGAAAAGAAAAGAAAGGCCGTCCAAATAAAGTGGTTTCACAACTACGAGTGGCTGTGCGATAAATATAGGTATTTTATAATCGTTATGTAAAGAAAAACTTGAATGAATGAAAATATGCAGCACGAATTTTACTTTCGCAGGATACTCGAGAAAAGGCTGGAAGCAATTTGCAATGAGAAACTGGAGAGCGACGACTACAGCACGAAAATGTTCGCGGACAAAAGAAATTGTCTTCCGTTTCCTGAAACAAATAACTCAATGGTAAGTAGTAGGTACAATCCAATTTTAACATCATACGTTTAACTTGGTTTTACCATTCGTTTAAATTTTACCTATAAAGGTATTATTCTGCTCCGCTAGATAATTTTTTTTTTTAAATAAGAAAAAAATATTTATTATAAGTCAGACTCTGATATTTTGTTTGTTGAAATTTTTAGTACGGTTGGCTTGCCAGTAAACCTGATTTCCAATATAAACATTATGGAGGATACATTGTTAAGTATCCCAGTCCAATGGATGAAATAAAAATGATTGGCGGAGACATTCCTACATTAGGACATGGAAGAGGTTTTTTCTAATCAAAAAATGGTTTATTAAAGCTTACCCTCGCAAGTCTCACGATCGGCGATGAATCCACTCGCGCAAATACAATCTTTCGACGAAATCGCAGGAATTTTCAAGGTCACATGATTAGCGTCGGGACAAGATGCACACGAAATCGACAAATCTGTCAAGTCCCTTCGAAATCCATAAGTTCCGTTGGGACACGCTGAAAAAGTTATAAGAAAAAAAAAATGATAAGATTTTCTAATAATCTTGTTAAAATATTAATTCATAGCGGCTTCAAACATTCAACGTTTACAGTGAATGAATTTAATTTGAACATTGAACTGAAACTAATTTAAATTTTGTACATTAATTTAAACACGAAGACAATAAAATAAAAGTAGAAAATATCTTCTGTAAAGTTCTTAAAAGACTAAGCATAACGAAAAGCAAATAACTAAGCAATTATAGTACACAACTTTAAAAGCGCACCGGGAAGCGTCACGCTCGTAGAATCCAAATGACGGACGCGGGTCAAACGCGAAAGCTTCGGAGTCGCGGTCCGCCTACTTTCCGCCGCTCCGTTCTAGATCATGCCGCGCGCATAGAAAGCGCGTTTCATTTTCTCGCGGAATATTCGCGAGAGACTCACGCTGGCAATTGCCGAGGAGGCCGCTGCCGAAGTACCCGGCAGGGCATAGGCAGGCGTAGTGGCCGCTGGCGGTTCCGCAGCCGCAGCTCGCGATCGGGTCGCAGCAATTCGTGCCGTTCACGGTCCCATCACCGTCGCATAGCTGCTCGCACTCCCTCGGATCCTCTACGGCCGCGTACTTGCCTGCGCGGAGATCTGTAATGAAATTTAGGTCGGCCATGTAAGGGTTGATTTTAATGATGGATTTTAGGTGGATATTACAGCTGATGTTGAATAGTACAAAGGGATTTATGAAAGTTCTCGCTTGAACTCCTTAATTAATAATTCATGAGTGTCAAATAAAAAAATGATTGATAAAGAGTTTTATCAGCATTAGTAATAATAATTTAAATTATATATGTTATCTGTTAATTAGTGAGCTACGTGCAGAATTTTCGTGAATTATTGTCAAGCTTTTGAAATTTCTGTTGAAATCATCAATTACCTTATATATATTTTGAATAAAATGTTTAAAGTGTACAAGTAGTCGTAGTCAATTTGGCTCGGTATGATTCATGCACATAAGAATCGTGCACATATTAGTTCGTGCACAGTTTAACGTTGTAAATATAT
>JAWWEN010000024.1:0-25334 GCA_035582955.1 Sycophila texana | reverse complement strand
TATATTATAAATATATATATATATATATATATATATATATATATATATATATCTGCCACAAGCTTGAGATTTGTTTACATTTAATTTATTGATTAAAGAACCTGAGTAGTGAGTACAAGAACGATGAGCTCTTCGCAACGAGGTCTCTTCTTTTTCATTCGCTCGAAGAGTGGTCAAAACTTTTCCTCATTATTTACTCTATAACGTGGCTACTCTTCCTCTTCCTCTCGATTTTCTCTCAAGTATCGTTATATTATTTCAAAGATATCGGATTTATGCCATTTTTTACGTTTTCGAGCTATTTCTGCTTTGATAAATATTTATCTGCACCTTGTGCTTGTTTACGTTCTGCTGCAAGCTTCTCGATATCATTCAGTAGCCGTACTGCTTATGCGTTACGCGTAAGAACAATTTGTTTTCGCAGAATCGAAAAAACATTAATTCAGAATAAAGAACATTAATTTCCCGAGCAGGCGAGTGGATAGTGCTGTAAAAATGTTGTTTCCCTCGGCATCGCCGGACAAATAAGAAGTGCAAAATCAATTTATTCACTTGGATCGATTAGCTTCGGTTAGGATGATTGTGCCTGTGGTTGGAAAGAAACCGCATCCCGCAGTTACCGTACATACTACTGTACTCCGGATTACGTTCGCCCATCAATAACCCACCATCTCCTTTTTTTTTCCTCGTCAACAGCACATCTATCGCTTCGATCCACGGAGCTTTTTTTCCGTTTCCGTGGCGGCACAGTGGCGGCCGCGACGCCGAGGAAATTAATTAAAATTCTTCCGTAAATATTCCACGGGCCGCGGCAGTCGCCTCCCCTCTCAATCTGTCTCACCTCCCCCCTCAGTGGGGCTCGTCTCGCTCCATAGATAATTTACCACTCAATTTTGCCGGGCGTCAGTGCCGAGCCCGACGAGGATCATCGCACATTCCAGCCCGCGTCGAGGATCATTCCACGCTCCCGTTTTCCTTTTTTTTTTTTTAAAGGTTTTTTTTCTTTTCCACTCCCACGGTTGTCACCATTATCCGCTCAGTCGCTCGATGTCAGCGCTGTCGCGTTAAATGATAATATTGATGTTGAAACGGCGATGAAAGAGGCGATAATTTGATCGGAATACTCGTTTTTTTAATACTGCCTTGATCTTTTATTAATGCAAAGCTCACTTGCTACTGACTTATAATCACTGATTGAACCTTGTAATTTTTTCTGGTCTCATTTAAATTCACCCGTTATACTGAAAAAAGAAATGAATCACCTGTACGTTCGTTAATAAATTTATTAAAGTTAATTATAAATAGATTCGAGATTTTTGTCGTTCAATGTAAACTGTATGAATTTACATGAAGAGTGCATGACTGTTCGAAATATCAAACGTCAAATAAAAGTTCCTTCTGAAAATGTCTCATGTTAAAATAACAACATTCTGTTATAATTTTTCTTTTTCATTTTTTTAAAAGGCTAATTTAAAGCGCCTGAGAAAGACATAGGCGTTTTATACCTGCCTAAAAGTGACACTTTTTCTTCCGTAAAATAAATCTAAAGGCTCAGTAAAAGATGTTTTAATTATGCGCAGACTGATGAAAGAAAAATAACCCGCATCTTTCGCGACTACGCAGTTGATCTCCGTAACGATTATTCTTCCATCTTTAACACCTTTGATATAAGCGATTGCTGCGAAAGGAGAGGATGATCGGATCGGGGCCGTGGCCTGGTAGAACGAATGAAGGACACTTTCTGAACTCCAAGGCAATTAAGCTCCAATGGTTTCTCGCGCCTCTCCGCTGATAATTAAAAAGATCCTCCGCCACGATGGGAAGGACACTATCATCAGCCGGAGTTCCCCTGCTTCTTCGTGAAAAAGAAAGCGAAGAAAAAAGTAGGCGAACTCCGACTACTTTTACCCCCTTCCCTTTGTACCCTCTGCTACGTGTGTATAAGCGGCCTCATTGTGCAGCCGACTTACCGTTCGGCGCCCCCTCCCCCTTCCCCCCGCGGCGTCCTTCGTCATTATGTAGCACCGGGCGCGGGCCGCCTTTTTCCCCGGCGCGCCGTAAAAGTAGCGCCAACAAAAAGCTGAATAACGTTAAGCCGCTTATAATGTATTGCCTTAATTTTAATACACAATGCCGCGAAAAGTTGGCCGCCGCGGCATTCAGCCGCACGCTCGCCGAACTATAAGGTTTGACTGATGCCCCTTTCACGCAGATAAAACCGTCCTCCTCGGCTGCTTTAAGCGCGCGAAATTCATGATTGCGCCTCCCAGTTTTTTTTTCTCCTCCCACACTCCCTTTATTTTCTCCGGCGCTCTCATCGGGGAAATCTTTCTCTCGCGCGCCCTTTCAATCATCGCCGAGAAAATTTTCCCCTTCGACGTACACTTTTTTGCATGCGATGCAAGCCACCATCGGCGTGCTTTTCTTACGCTTTCTTAGAAAGCGAGGAGAGAGTGGGGGTGTGGTTTCATTGCCGAGGTGGAACTATTACGTCAGCGCAGCCTCTCCTTATCAGCCAGTGACCGAGCGCTTTTCTTTCTTTCCGAGAAATTAACGATTGGCGACTTAGAAATTTCTCCGCCTGTTTTTTTTTTTTCTCAAAGCTGCTGGGATGTAGATTGTACGGAGGAGCGATGTCGATTATAGGTTTTCCGCAGTTCAATCGGGTCGGAGAATCGCTTAATCATTTTTTGCACGTCAGATATTTCATCTTTATCTTTTTTTTCTTAATTAAGAGATAAAGGCTGTTTAATAAAAAATTACCTCAAAAGAGGAGAAATATATATTTACGCTTGGGGAAAGTTGTAAAAAAATTTCGCTTAAGTGATCAAAAAGCACCGCGGAACTGCTTGAACGAGGAAAAATTTTGCAGCGTAAAATTCAATAAATTGTTAATGAAATAATTTTTACTAGCAACGCGTCATCGAAAAAGCAATTTTTGAACTACACTTTGAGCATTGTATCTGTTTACATCGGAATTCGATGTCAAATTAAATAAAATAAATGTCATTTTCAGGGTTTATTAAAAAAATAAAATAAGCTAATGTCACCTTTTCAACATTATACAACTTTTTTATTTTTATTTTTATAGTTCATAAGTCTTCATTTTCTACTAAACTTTTCTAGCGATTCAAAGAGATAAATATTACATAAACTACATTTATCTCTTCTTTCTCGAGTGCACATGTCTAGGATACCCCTGCGACAAAATGAAATTAATGCAACGATAATTTATGGATAATCGCAGGTTTGAATTTTCAACCGAGAACTCACTTTCAATTAAGATTACCGTGCAAACAAAAATTAATTTCATCTAACGCAAGATCATCAAAATGTATGCTCGAAAATTCACTTTGAGCCCACCTTCTAAGAAAAATACTCGGCGTACAAACGAGACTCGAAAATTCTCTCAAAAGTACATTTGAAATTCCATAAATAGAATGCGGGATAAGCCGGAAGCTTTTGCGCGGGACTCAAATTGAATAAGATTATGAGACTAGTGCCAAAGAAAAACTATTCATCGTCGATTCAAAAGGCAAAATCCCTCATAACGCATTAAAGATTCGCTGTAGCGCGCGCCCATCGTTATCCCTCCCCCCCCCCCTCCCTTCCAACCCAATCCTGCGCGCCAGACCTACCCTTGCAATTATTATTCAGAGCCAAAAGATGCGCGTACGTGCGACGCGCTCCGGGGGTGAGTAAAAAAAACATCAATTTCATGGGTGACGCGCGAACGCTTTTGAATTTCGCGCCTCACGAGTCTTCGGCTGTTTTCACAGTATTAATCAAGCCCTACAGCGCGCGATTTTCCCCGGCGAACCTCCAGACGTTCGATGCGGAACGACAGTCGCTCTTTGCTTTCGTTATTTTACGTAAATTTTTCGTTAAAACAAAAATTTTGTAAAAAACTTTATAAATTTATGAATTTTTATTTAACATACGCACACACTGAGAAGCATAGATTTAAAAAAAACAAACTATTTTTCTAGTAATGGTCTGTTAGGTCTGTTAATAACGAGGTGATCCACTCGATCTTAGAGACAGTATTTACTAAACTTTTTGTAATATTTTATAGTAACAACAATAATTATAATTGAAAAGTTATAATATTCTGAAATAGTATAATAAAAATGGTTTAAAAATAAATACATTTTCTCCGCATGACGAAGCAGATCGTCACTTTAATAGAAAAATAGTAATTTTTCTTAATCTATTTTTCTCAGTGCATTTGAAACAGAGTAATTTATCCAGAAGAAAGAAATGCATGAAGAAATTAGGTGCGCAAAATTAATTAAAAATGCAGAGTAAATAATGGAATTTAAATGATGGCCCACGCGAAAGAAAAAACGTGAATAAAGATTTACTTAGAAAATATTCAGGTATCAGTATAATTACTAGTGAACAAACAAAACGTAAATTCGTAAATTAATATTTTTGTACATACACGTCCCTGTTCATCAATTTAAAATTTGCTATAGTCATCGAAAAGACAAGAAACTCGTTGATACCTTCTTCATGGACCTGAACTCTTAATAGCATTGTTTAGTGGCATAATCTATATGAGCATGATGGCCATAAGTCATCAGGCAAATAGACACAAACAGAGCGACGCACGCGCACAGGTAAATGCTTAAGCGTACGCGCACAAACGCATAGATTAGGGGACGGTCGCACACACACACACACAAACAAACGCATACACATATTTATGTGCATATACGTACTCACACGCCCGCATACACTTACATTTATATACACACAAAAGAGACACACGCGCAGAGCGCATATACAGGTACCTGCCGGGCTGCACAATCACTCGCACTCGCAAAGGCAAATACACTCGGACAAACGGACGGACGCGAGAGGCGCGCGCCTGCGATCTCTCATTGTAGGTGTCCGGGACTGCTCCCCGGCGGACCTTCGTTTGCATACGCAAACAGAGGAATTAGGAGCAGACATGTAACGCCTTCGTCCGGCGGCGGCGCCGACTGCACCCCAGTGCCGGCTTTATTGCCCCGTTATGTTACCTTTGTGGAGAGCTACCCGGAATCGCTATCGCTGATGCTCGACCGCTCACCCCTTCAGCTCGATACCGGCCGATTTTCCTTAGAACTCGGCGTGACTTTTGTTACTTTGGAGAATGTTGAGTTATCGATGTTTCTTATTATGGAAATTTCGGGTTGATGTTGAGGGAGAAGAGGAAGTTAAGAATTCAATTGATTCAGAAGTTCATGATTAGGTATTTTTTATATAAACTTATGATATTTTCTTTATTAAAATGCAAGCTTTTGGAAAAAAAACATAATGATCTCAAGATTCCAATTTGATTTCAATTTGATTTCCATTAGTCTCGTTTCGCAGGATTAATTAATTTTATTTATAAGACAAGCTTTTAAATAAACTGTGAAATTTTATGTATAATGAATTTTTTAAATTTTGATTTACTTTTACTTAAGACTCGACTTAATTAAAATATCGAAATGGATTAAATAAATTCTCCAACTATGTGTTTTACCTCTTTATTTTTCTCATTACTTTATTTTCATCGAATAAAATCAGATTTTATTATAACAGTGTAATTTCGTTAATTAAAATAATTTTTCTATTTAATTAACGTTTGATACCTTATTTTAAGAAAATAATTCTTTTAGTACATTTTAATCCAATCATTTCTTCAAACAAAACATTTTATATTCAAATTCTTTTAAGTAATTATATTACTAAAAATATTATTCCATTTCTAAAGAAACTTTATATATAACAGAATGAAGAAAACAGAAAACTCTTATTTTTAAAGTAAAATATTTTAATCAGAATAGCTAAGAAGCTACGATAAGCATTTAACTTTCTTCTTTTGTTAGGCTTAGGGCAAATAAATTACTATTCATTTTAAGTATTTCTATTCCTTTAGTACAAAAAATACTACTTCCGCCCGCGTCTATTCATGTAAACACAGGTGGTTTAATAAGTCCCTCCGAAAACAAAAAAAAAAACGACCAAAAGCACCGACATGAAAAATTCGAGTCTCCAAAGCAAAAAAAAAATCCATAAAACTCACCTCGGAAAATAAAAACGAGCCAACTTGGTAAAACTAAGTTGAGCGTAGTATATGAACTTCCGAGTGTACACGAGCGAGGCAAGAGCGAGAGGATCGGATCATCAAGAAATTTCAATTTAAAAATCTTCACGGAGCCCCGGCGAAATCCGACAGGACAGGGGGCGGGCAGCCCAGTGCCCTACTCCTTTTATCATAATCCGCGCGGCTTGCCAGGCAAACTTGGGCCGCTACGCGGCGCGAGTTTGTTCAAAAAATTCTCGGGGGTGGCGTATCGCCACGGCGGGAGAGAGAGGCTTATTTGAATTTTCACGAGCCGCGCTGCTCGCAGGAGGGGGGGGGGGGAGGAGGCCACGGCTGAGCGCGGCGCAGCCGCAAACTGTCGGCATTGAATATTCCATAAATAAATCGGCGTTTAATAGAAAATCGCGGGGAGAGGGGATGGGTTGAGATGCCTCATCACTCACTGTCACGCGCTGGGATGCGCGCGTTTATGGGAGGCTGCTATACGGTATCTCAATAATATTCAGTTTATAAACATTGACTGGCTCTCTTATTAAGTTTTTGCCGCGCCGAAGGCGAGAGACACCCGCGCGACGAGCTTCGATTCCGACCCCCTCGAGATGCTGCGGCCGTATAGTATTACGCGTCGACGCGCGCGCTCATTTTTCTTTTTCGGCGAGCGCGGGAGATCGCGCGGTGGTATGGTCGCTGCTTATTGTATTTTTAATGCGGCCCAAAAGCATCGGGTATAAGCGACTCGATCTAGAGATCTGCGGCTAGTATGAAAATTAATCTGGTCTTTCTTGCTGACGTCTACATTTATCGAATTGTATTGCTCCTGTATTTTTAAAGTCTTATTCTGTTCTTAAGAACGAGCTCGTATCTCTATGTATTAAATTTTATAAAGTGGTTCATTTGTCATTTTTTTCTTAAATTACGTAATATAAAAATGTACTATAGACAATGATTTAATCTTTTGGTTGTTTAAAAAATTATATTTTAGTTAATCACAAAATATTTGAATCCTTTAGATAACAAGATTATTTTATTTATTTATCTTCTTCAAGTCCAAAATTAAATGAAAATGTATTGCAACTGCTGGATCGTCAAGATTTGACAAATAAATATAAATTCAGTAATTGACTTTCGTAATTCGATTGACCAATCATTATTAGTGAAAGATTAATTTGCCTTGAAAAAGAGAAAAAAAACAACTTATTTCATTAATTTTGCGTTCAAATTTGTTGTACAGTTTTAAGGTTGCGTTTCATATAATTCCTCAGTGAACAAATTCCAATCAGGCCTACGATAGCAATTCTAAATTGAATTAGCTAATTTATGGTTAATTTTCGTCCAGAGATGATGTAGCGAGTATCATAAATCAAATGTTACAATGTGGCTAGTTGCTACACTACATGTAGATGCAATAGCAACTACAATATAACATTTAGTATCAACATTAACTTTTCCTCAATTATTTATTTAAAAGGGAAAAAATTGGTTTTAGAATCTAAGAAGTATTAATATATTTTATAAAAATTAATGAAGATCTTATTATTGTAGTGATATCAAAATCACAAAATATTTTAACCAACGATATGTTCTAATTAAAAAAAAATTTAAGAATTATAAAAAATTTAAGAACTGCATCGATATAAAAAGGTCCACTGTTTAACCTTATTATTTTAGATGTATGGTTCATTCAAAAAATGTTATTAGAAACTACGAGCTTCTTTAGCAAAATATTCGTTTGGAAGATATTCTACTAAAGAAAGATACCAAACAAACCAGACCAGACATTTCTTTTGATTGCAGCATCGATTACGAATTTTCCTTCGCGAGACATTTAACCCCTTTAAAACAATCGTGCCCCTTCCGCGAATCTCAACCCTTTCGAAGATATAACATCTGGAGAATTGGCTTAACAGAGACTATGAACATAAGCCGAAATTCTTTTCGGCCCTCCATTCAACGAGGCAGTAACAATTAGCCGATGCGGCGGCTCTCGCATTTTCCTCCATAAAATTTCTCTGCGCTTCTCGAATTTGCAATTAAGCAAATGTAGCCCGTCGAACAAGCCTGAGCCTTAAAACCTCGGTGGAATTAAAAATCGGCATAATCACCGGCCGTTCGCTCCGCTACTTTCGCGCCGGGCGAGCGCACCGATTGAAAAATACAGACATCACTGTTGGGAGGAGAAATTTCTCCGATCGTGCGAGAATCGTAAATGGGGCCAACCCGCTTCGGGATTTTTCTTCCTATCGTAAAACTTTAAAGTCGCCTTTTTGTTCCAAGATTTTCTAGTAATCCATAATTAACGCGGCAGAGTTTAGAAATAGAAAACTTTTTATAATTATCTTCGATGAAATTTGCAGTTTATATTATCCGGCAACGCCTGGTAAACGAGTAATGAGGATAATGGGAACCTAAATGGCCGGGTAGTTTCAATTAAATGATGAGCTTTATCCCTCCGCCCCTATTTTCATCTTCGGCAATATTTTAACGTCGCGCCGGCGACGCCGTGGTTTACGATTTCCATGGAAATGAGAAGTCGCGCGAGGCGAGTGATCGGCCGCAGAGCGCCGCAGCTTTAGGGTGCAAAGCCTGATGAATGCCGCCCGTCTTTTGTTTTCTGATATCGAAAGCGTCGCGTCTGGAAAATGTACAGCCGATTAATCATTGCCGAGCTGATAGAATTTTCGAAGCATTGCCCTTCTCTACTGACGAATGCACCTTGTTTTATTCCCTTATAATTAGAACGTTTTAGAACTCAGGTTCATTTTACCGATCTATTTTAATGAAATTGAATATAAACAGAAGCTTTTATTCAAATTTCAATATTAAATACACATCAACACATTTTGAATTCTGGTCCCATTTAATTGGCAATTTATTCTTTAATCAACCAATTTCCATCTACAAATGTTTCACACTATTCTTTCATCATTTTTTAAGAGAAGAATTTGATTCACATAATCAACCTGTATGTTTTGTACAAGCTCCAAGTTGGTTGATCACCGCTACAGTGGCCAGCGTGGTCCTCTGAGGACTAATTACGACGCACTATGCTTAATCAATACGTGGAAGTAGTAACAGACGAATGTGGAAAGGCGCTAATTATTATTTTTCCATACCTACCCTCTAAATTTAATCCAGTGAAATCACACTGAATTTCAAAACAGTGACATACTTTTGACTGAAAAACAGTCAAATTTCACTGTTTTTCAGTCAAAAGTATGTCACTGCTCTGAAATTCAGTGGGATTTCACTGGATTAAATTTAGAGAATACTTAAGGCTTAATGTCTAGGGGCTTCCCCGGCTCCGGGAGGCAAACTCACTTATCGCGCAGAGCGCGTAGATGACGGCCCCGAGCTTCGCATTGAAGGGCTTGAAGCCGAAGGCGGTCGTGTACATGACCTGGGCGACCGCAAACATGCCCATGCCGAAGACGAAGCAGCTCGGCCACACGAGGAACGCATCGCCCAGGCAGCTGAACACCAGCCCCGTTAGTATCCGCCGGTTGAACGCGTACCTGTGCAAACGATTTTTTTTTTTTTTTATTTATTTAGTCCTCGCAGGTGTATAAACACTTTTGCAAAATATCGTAGTGGTCACACTGGGTAAAAATGCGAACCTCTAGTTTTTTTTTTGCATCACTCACGTGGGTGATAAAATGTCATAGAAATCCAAGAAAAAATATCTGATTAATTATCGAAAGAAATCAAAGGCTTTTAATTCTGTTTGAAAAAGTTAAAGGGATTTATTATTTGACCTAGTGTGACCTGTAAGGATTGCAGCTGGATTTTCGTTAGTTTAATTTTTAAATCTCTAATCTTAAATTTTATTTTTTTTTAGCTTTCTATTGAGCTTGTAAAATTTTGTTCACTTTAGTATCGTCTAAAAATGATTTATACGAAACGATGGACTGCGTTTAGCAACATCGTTACTGGAACAAATTAGTGCAATGCCTCAGAGGCTTCATTCACTGGTCGTACGACTTTGAATTGCAAATGTTGATAACGCGTGCACGTTCGACAAGGTAAACGCCGTAAAGACCCTTTCACATGAGTTATCAATCATTTCTTATTAATGTCAATTGCTCTATGAACTCTGATTGATGTATGAGACTATACCACGAATCAGGTTGGTTCAGTTCAAATTGGTCGGCGCGTTTTTTAAGTAACTGTAATTTTAAAGAGAATCGCAAACTAAGCAAACGTTCTAATTTCCCTTTCTAATAAGCTGCAATCGTGACAGCACGTTAATGCCAGAATAATAAGACAATCTTTTTTTTTTATTTTAAATTTTTTTATTTGTAAATCGACACAACCGCGGAAGCCTTTGAAGGATGAAAAGAATCTCAAGCAAGTTTTTTCGAGCTGAAATAAAGCGCATCGATAGCTGCTTTCCCTCGCATACATCAAACCAGTTTCTCGCGATTATTTTAAAATGTGGTTCGTGCAGCGGAAATCGCCCAAGTAACAGAACATTTTGGTCCTTTCTCGTTGTATTTATTTTGAAATGTGCTGCGAATGCGTCGTATATACTCACTCTTTTGATAAATTGATACCATGTAGAAGAATGAAGGCTATTAGACTAATTATAGGCAGGCATTTGAAGCAGGCCGTTAACAGACACGGCTGTTCAGCCAGCAGTACAAAGTAAACGCACACGCTTTTGAAGAATGGTACGAGTTTTGGACCGACGCTGCGCAGCTGAAACGAACATTTCACTTTTTATTCATGACGTGCATTTTTTTTTGTCAGTTTAGAGTGAACAAAGTATAGGATGGCTTTTTTCTAAGTTTTCTTTTTTGTAAATTGATGATCAGGTGGATGAATAATTGAGTTTCACGTGCTTAAAAATGCAATTAAAATAATAAAAAAATGTTTAAACATGTAAGTTTCTTTTAATTTCATGGCACGAAACATTTGTAGTTGTATAGATGTGAAAATGTATTACTGAAGTAAGAATTATAAGAAATAAGTAGGAATGGAAATTTTGAAGATGCTTAAATTACTAGAAAAATTGATTGCGTTATATCCTACAAATTAGCCATAGGCATTCATTTGATTATTCCATGCAATCTAGGAAATTTGCGTAACTTGGGTAAATATACCTTCCACAGTTTGAGTCAATGAAATTACTATAAGCGTAATGAAATTACTATACAAATTCAAACGGTGATGACTTTAAGTTTATCATTCATCTGAACATCTGAGTACGGAAGATATTTATGTTGAAGGTTTACATTTATGTGGCAATTAACTTTTATTTAAAAAAAAAAGTTATTAATTAATTTATGTGCAGATGACAAGAAACGAGGATATACTACGTTAATTTGTTATTTAAAAATTTGCTTGTTGGGCGTTTAGTAAAAAAAAAAAAAGAAATTATCTAATTATTATATCGTTTGAAGTTGTAGATAAAGTATTCTTTATTGGTTTGTTCACAAATAAAGCAGACGAAAATGTTTAGTTAAGCTTGAAGTATACGAATTCGATTTTCGCAAGAATTTAAAGGCGAAGCTATTTTAGTTCGCAGGGTGTATTCTAAACTTTTATTACCGCAGAAAGCTCACGTATTAATTGTTTGCAATTTTCTATTTTAGCCCCCTTTAATAGTTTCTTTGCGTTTACATGAAGAATTGAACGAAGAAAAATATATAATATCTTACAATTCATTTGTTATGTTTTGGTTGTATTAATTGCGCCGTAAAAAGACCACAACATATATAGCCATGCACGTTAACGATTCGTAAGCAGGAAAATGTTCTTCTTTTACCACACAAGCAGAATAATAAATCTTTACACCGTCACTGCAACGTGACTCCCAAAAAAGTTGCCCCCACCGCATAAACCCGTATAATATCGTTCAGCTTTTGTGAGAATACGTTTCTTGTAGTCAAAGAAGTTGTACGTCAAAGAGCATGCTTTTTTCATATTTTTTTACGTATCTCTTAATATAAATTTGTTTACGTATTTTAAATGATCGTCACGATCGGCTTCCCGGCGAAAAATAACTCGCTTTTCAATCTTTAAAACTTGTTTAAAACCTCAAATCCAAAACAATTCACAAAAGCTCTTAAAATGTTCAATTGCTGGACTTTAAGTAAATTCAATTTATGTGCAATATTTGGAATAGATCCACGAGCTCGTTTCGAAGTAGTTACATACGGTATGTATGTGCATATATTTACACTCTAAACGACAGAATCCAGAGAGAATTTAAATAGTCACTATAAATGAGTAAAAATTCAACGAGTGTAGACATTTTTAAAATAGTTCATGTTGGACTCTTTCAGTAAAAATGCCAAAAAAGTACACTTGATTCCCATTAATTCTTCCGCAAAATTATCAAAATTTCAAAAAAAAAAATTGCGTCAAGAAAAATACAAAGAAAAGATAAAAGAGACAAAAATTAATCTTGAGCGCCGCATAAATGTTGTACATTTTGGGGAATTCAGCATAATCATTAAAAACTCTTAAAAAGGACTTTCCCGCCGTAACAGAAAGCTACTGCTGCGAAAAAAAAAACGAAAAGAAAAAGGAAGAGCTTAAATCAGCCGAATCCAGGCAATGAAGTAGGAAGCTCGCGTGCTCGCACTCGGACGCGCGTAACGCGAGAAGAGGAGCGCGATTTCAGAGGATGTTGCGCAGTAGGTCAAGCGGGCGGCTCATCAACGGACAATCACTGTCAAGGCTGCGCTCGTCGGTTCGCGTGCACCGTCGTCCGCGCCGCTCATGGACGCGACCCGCGGTTCTTCATACCCCCGGCCTCTCCCTCCTCTGGCCCGTGCGGACGGAAAAACCGCGGGAAAAAAGAAGAGCGAGCTTACATAAAGCGCGCGTTGATCGCCGCGCGCGCGACTCTTTTACCATATTGATTGGGGGGGAGGAAAGCGCACCGGCGTCGCGTCTCGCGTGTCCCACATCGCCGCGGCGAGCTCCTCGCAGCCGCCGCTGTGGGCTTGAATATTTCAATGCGGTGCTCGTGAAACAGTCGACATCCACCTGTACTGATTTGAGAGGAATTTTTTTTTGAACGGGGGTTGATGCAAGGGATGGTGGACGTTTGCGCGCTCCACGAAAAATTCGCGTGGTACTTCTGTGCGCAGCTTTTTTCAGTCTTATTGAAATTTTTTTTAAACCGAGGTATCTTACCGCGTACAGTCAAAGTTCCACTTACAATTATAATGGAGTATACTGTCGGGATGTTGAAATATTCAGTATGTGTTACTTATTGATTTTTCTAGATAGTTGCGGTTATTTCCTTTTTTACAAAATTGTTATAAGCGGTTACGTGCGTATTATCGCAACCTTCAATGTCTGCAAACTATATCAAATTGCGATATTAGTATCAAGCGATGGTAGTGCATTATTTAAAATAAATAAACATACACATTCTATTTCTCTGGATTGCTATATTCACATTGAATAAAAATGTTTTCGTTGAAAAAATCAAATCGGTGGTAAAAAGATTGAATTGAGATCATTCACTTTATAACGGCTAAATAAATCTTTTCGTTTTTTCAATTTAAATTTTATTTAACTGCAGGCAAACTATTATCTAATAAAAGTTTTTATCTCGCTTTTGTTCTATATAATTTAGTTCTCCCGTCGACAAGTGTCGATGTTTAACAAAACAGAAACAAACGTAATCTTTTCGACAAACAACTACAACGTACAATTATTTTTATTATTATCCGCGACTATCAGTGACGCTTCTGCACTTTTCTGCGTTACAAAAAATAAAAACAAATAAAACTTTTATACACGCCTGTACGACGAATATAAAGAACAAAAGGATCTATACTCAAAGCAAATTTAACAAAGTTTAATTATTCTCATCAATCATATTTTTACAAGTATAGATGGATCAAGATAAACGCGCGGCACAGAACTACCTAGATCCTAGGAAAATAAATTTCCCTTTATCTCATCGTGCAATCGACTTGCATAATAATCAACGCTGACCCGTAACTCGTTGAATTAATAAAGCCGCCCCTCGCGGACGAGCGTCAAAAAAAGGGCCGGCCTTTTAGCAGTATTTGCGTGTCCGCCGCGGGAAGGTCGCGCCGCCGGGATTTGAATGGAGCCCCGAAATACACAGCCATCAGAGAGATAAAGGTCGCGCCCGATCGATTCCTCGCCTTGCCCGCTTCAATTTATCGTCACCTTCCCGAAGTTGGAGCAATCTTCATGACAACGCGATAAAAGGGGAAAGCTGCTTTTAAACTTCGCGCTGCAGTGCTGATACCGCCCTAAACCCCTAAGCCCTTAAACTTGATAGTTTATTGGCAGTGATTTTTGAGCGTTTATAAAATAATAATTTTTCATTTAAGTACTTATAATTGTTCAAATTATTATTGTCAATATTCAATCTAATTATCTGATTATCACTTTAAGTTAATAAATTTTCATGGTAAATCAACTGCGTTACGTATTATAGACTAGTTTACTAGTTTAAGATTAAGTAGATAAGTGCCGCATACGGTAAGACAAGTCCCCATGTTCAATTTTCATATTTTACGCAATGCATATTTATTGCATTGTCCATTTACTAGTACAATGACAGTGGCGGCTAAAAAGTATAAATAGTCAAGTCTCATGGATCTTTATGAAATTTAGTTATTACGTTATCCATTTAATTGAATTTATTATGATGAACTGACCCTACTTTGCATACAGCTTAATTTACTGATCAAATTAAATGGATTTTTTTTTAATTTAACTTCTACTCAATTAAGGTTTAATTAAATTTAATCAGTATTATTTTAGCTTTAAAATTACATATAGATATCGATTTTATACATAAATAATGTTAAAATATAAATAAATTTAAGTACTATTACTGCTTAATTTTGTAGAACTAAGCGATATAGGAAATGAATGTTATCACGTTGGTTATACAATATTAACGATAATAGTCTTATCATATTTATTCCGGAAATTGTCTTCGAAATAAAATCAATAAGTGAACCAGAACACAATTATTTCACAGAATTAAATAATTGTAGTAGAAACTAAAAACTATTTCATTTCGTAATGAATTTAGTTTAATTAAAATTAAATTAAAAATTCGTTTTAATAGTTCATTTTGCAACTATTTAACGCGTACAGAAATAGTAATTGCAGAAATTAACACTCCAATTATCAAACGAATTGTAAATAAGTAGTTTTTTTTTACCTGGTTTATTTTCGCAAGTATATATATAAATAAATTCTTTACATCAGAGTACCACAGTACTTTTAATAAAATTTTAATAAAGCACTGCATGGTACTTTTACTCATTTTATAGTCCCTTACTTAATTCGATCGAATAATAGAAATGAAGTTAATGGTAAACCATAATTTTACAATGAAAATTATAAGAAAGCGTTTTATACGCCATGCTAATGTACAGAAAGTGAAAGGAATTTCTTTCGCATTCCAAGATTCCAAAACAGAGGAGTAAAAAAATGCAATATGCCGGTAAGAGATACTAAAAAACAGAAAACACGTACCACAAAAGACGAATAAATTGAAAAATCCTCAAACACGTAAATGTGCAAAAAAAGTTCTTTCCATGCAAATCTCATGAATTTTCAATCTCCAAGTCATAATATCACCGATTCAGAGTTTATTTTCGCGCGCGTTCGCGTCTCATTATCACAAATTTGTTTTTACACTCATAAGCAGATAAGTGTTGATAAAACCAAAAATGTAATTACCTAAACGAACAAAACGCTATTATTTTCAACAATTACCTAAAAAATTAACGAAGAAACTAAGAAAATTTGTATAAGTATAAGTTATTACTCATTTCAGAAACCGAAAGAAAAACAGAAGCTCGGCAACGGAATTTAAAAGAACAGGTGTTCGTATAAGAATTCGAAGGATGAACAATAGCTCCGGAAATGTAAAAGTGTATCCAATCGCATTGCAAGTATCGGAACAAAGAGGCGCGATGGACGGCTCATTGCATTATACATTTTTTTTTCGCGAAAAAAGAAAGAATAAAAGAACGAGCGATTCGGCGCTGCGCGCAATTTTCCATATCGGAGTCGCGCGCACTCAAAACACACGGCTGGGCGTAAAAGTTCAACGAACGTCTAAAAAAAGACGCGCAACGGAGGAGTCGGCGAAAGGACACGCGGCGCAGATTGAAACGCGCGCTCGGACAATGGGCGTGCGAAAAAAGAGGCAAAAAAAGCCGCGCAAAGCGAAGAAAGGACGCCCGGATCAAAGGAGAGGAACGAAGAGACAGTCTCGCCGAAATCGATCGATCTTCCGCTGAAAATTTCATGTAGGCCGCGGTGACGACGCTTTTTATCGGTCGCTCCGGGTGAAAGAAAGAGACGGAGAGAGTCAAAGAGAGCGAGAAAAAGAGAGAGAGAGAGTATGAGGGCGAAACGTATGCAGTGGCGTGTGCTGCAAGTGTGCGATGAGAGCGAGGATTTTTCTTTAGTTGCGATTACCAACCACTTGTCCCGGCGACGTTGACATTCTGCGCGTGGGCCTCCGTCTCTGTCTTGGCTGTGCGGCACGGGGCCCGCGCGCGGGTGAGAGAGCAAGAGGAGGAGGCGAGAGGGACGCGTCAAAACAACGCGCGTCGTCTGCTGCGAGCGAGCGCGTGTCCCCTCGAGAGCGCACTGTTGCTCCGTCACCCCCGTCGGCTACATTTGTGTTTTGCCCGAGAGACGCCTGGCTCGACGACGGGCGCACTCCCACCACGCGACTGACGCGCCGAACAACCGGTCTTGGTCGCGCTGCTCTTCGCGGCTCGCAGCTGCCTTCGCTCGGCTTCGCCTCCCCCTCTTTATCAACGCATCGACCCAAAGACTCGTCGTCGTGCTGTCACTTTTCTACGCTACTTACACTGACTTTCTCGCTCACCCTACATGCTGCACCTACGTGCATTACAAATATTACAATTTACATTAAAAAATGATTACATCTTTAAACAATATTTAAACGGGATTGAGTTGAAAGAAATTTAAGAATTTTCTCATTCATATTAAATCATAAATTTAATCCTAATTTATTATTTACAATAGATTAAATATTGTAGATTGAATTATCCCGGTAATCGAAGTTTAGAAAGTAAAGCGCACTTTGACGTTAAGAAATCAACTCAATAAGTCGTTAAAGTAAAATCCATTCTTAGATAGGAATGGGTAAGTCTTTTGCTACTAGTACTAATATTTGATCGTTGCTTAAACACCAGTTAACAATATTTTTAGAGACTTTACACCAATTTTCACCGTGATGAGGTTCCGCTGCAAGACACCGCCTTTTTACTTCTTCTTGTTGCTCTTCAGTTCCATTCAAAAGCTCAAATTTGTAAAAATACGCCCAAGCATCGCCTAAATCAGCGTCGATTTTCACTGTTTTGTTAAACCATTCTCTGCATTTGTGAATTTTGTTGGGGTCACACCAGAGCATCCTAAAAAACAATAGTAATATATGAGATACAAATGTATAAAAATTCATTTTTCTTTTTACAATTACGTACTTTGAAATTGCGAGCAACACATGAGGATCATGTTCGCACTTCTTTAGCGCGTCTATACTCTTTGTTCTTCTCTGTGGACGAGGTTCCATGAAGATTGCTTCTGCCCACAATAAACCAGAATTCGGACATTCTTGAAGAGCTCTTGCCATTAAAGTGTTTGCCATTTCTCGGTTACCACCTATTCTCATTTCATTTCTAATTGCTTCCAGCCAAAGCTCTGGATTTTTAGGATTTCTTAGACGGGCTTTTTCTAAAACGGAACGAGCTTTTGTAAATTGATTTCTTTTAACTTCCAGCTGTGACAGTAATCGCCAAAGTGGAATAGATGTAGGACACTTTTTGATCTGTAAATAAAAGTTAAATATATAAATATTTACTTTGTGGTTTCTCAACTGACAAGAAATGTATTTCATTAGCATGAGTAAAGCGTAAAACTGGTAAGAACTTACGCCTTGATTGTACGTCTCTATAGCTTTGTCTATTTGTTTTTTCTGTTCTTCAATTTGTCCTTTCATCAACCACAATTTTGGAAAATCTTCGAAGGTTTCAATGGCTTCCTTTAACAGTTGCAATGCTTCATCGAGATTATTCAGAGCCCACTCTAATTTAGCACTTTTCATCATGACTCGTGGAGTAGGAGCGGAAGCTCGAGCTTTCGCGAGTAAACGTCTTGCCCTTTCGTATTCAGAATTTTCCGATTCCAACTTGACGGCGGCCAACCATATGTCTTCAGAATTAGGATTCGCTTGGAAAGCCAAAGATAAAATACCTCTAGCTGCTGGTACATCACCCTGAAAATTAAAATAAAGATTAATTTAAAATAAAAATTTTGAACACAATTTTAACATTAAAATTTTTAAGACAACATGCTTACCGCCAACCATTTTGATTTAGCTCCCATAAGCCAAAGGACTTCACTTTTAGGACAATGGGCGACTGCTCTTTGCAATAAGGCTTCCAAAGACTCTCTTGTTCCGTAAGTTTTCTCAAAGTAAGCTGCTCTAAGCCAAATAGATTTTTTGCTGGGGAATGCACTCAGTGCATAAGCATAGACTGCCCTTGCACACTCTAGAGCACCTTGTTGAGCACACTGTAATTAAAAAATATTTGAAAATTAATTTTTCTAATTTTAAATACAATTTTAATGAAAAGTGATTTAGTTTTAATCCGTTTTACTTAGTTAATTTTATTTCAAGTGAAACTAATAAAAGATATGATTTTTTATGAATTTCTTTCCATTTTGAATAACTGGCATATTTTTGTTAAAAATATTGCTACTGAATAAACAAAATTCTTACTGTTTCAGCATCTTCCATCCAAGTATGCTTCCTATCTTCTTCTTCAACACCAGATCCAATGATTGATTTTATAATTACTTGGCAGCAATGTACTGCTCCTGCTTTCTCAGCCTCCATCGCTTCTTTGAACCAGTGCTCACGATTTATTTCTACTCCATTAGCGCTCAAAGACGAAATTGCTCTGTCAATGATTTTTTCAACCATATGTTTGTTTCCATTCGCCTCCTCTAATTTAGCGGCGGTAGTCCAAATTTGCCGATCGGTTGGAATGTTTTCTCTCGCTTTGTTAAGCACTTTTCTGGCATTATCGTAAGTTTCCAATCTTGCCAAAGCTAGCCACAAATCAACACTTGTGGGGCAACACTCAACTGCACGACTGAGAAGTATACGAGCATCTTCTGGCTCTTCCAATTCAACTGCAGCTCTCCACAAACGCACGGAATTAGGAATATGCTCCAAAGCCTTACGAAACACCTTTCGTTTAACTTTTGGTTCCGATTCTAAATCTGCTGCCTTAATCCAAATTCTAACAGAAGTAGAAATGTGTCTCACTGCTTGCGAAATCACGGCTTTGGCGGTATCTGGAGGTTGCAGCCGGGCAGCCTCTAGCCACAAGTCTTCAGATGATGGGTTAACTTCGCACCCTTTCATTATAAGATTTCTGGCAGCTTGTATCTTTCCAACAACTTCTTCTAAACGTGCAGATGCAATCCAGCCTGGTGGATGATTTGGGTTGGTTTCTCTAACTGATTTTAAAAGCAGTCGAGCTTTTTTAATGTCACTAAAAATAAATTATTTACTTTCTAAATTACAAGTTCAATAAGTTGTTCTTTAAATTAGAAATATGAACACAAATCTATGTATTTATTATTTTAACTTGACATTATTAAAGCAAAAAAAAGTTTTAAATAAACTTTATAAATTATTAAAGTAACAAAAAAATGAATACTCACTTAATATCTCCACCATAGGAAGGAATCATGCTCTGTAAATCTGTGAGGTAGCCTTTAGGATCTACTACAGTTTGCCCTTCAACCGAATCTGAAACTTGATTCAATTTAACATTCATCAAGTTATTTCTAGCTTGACCAATTTTTCTTAAATCTAAATCGCCTGTAGGAGTTAACATTCCAGGAGTAGCCACCCCAGGTAACATTGATGCTAAGCCACTTGTAGGATCTATGCTTGTAGCAGTTTCACCTCCTAAATTTCTTGCCAATACTGAATCTGGCAAAGGAGTAAACTTTTCTGCTCTAGGGTTTCTTTGTTTTCTATTTCTTGCATCTCCTACTTCAGGAATGTTTCGCCATTCATCATCAGAAACTTGTGCCAATTCTCTTTTAAGATCCGAAAATTGCTGCTGGATCTTTGGTCTTTCTTGACGATAACGTTCCAATTCTTCACGTAAACGCCTTTCTCTGTAATCTTTACGTTTCTCATCCATCCTTTTGTCGATTGCTTCATATATAGCATCTGCTTCTTCATCATCTTTGTCATAAGGATCCTATAAAAAAAAAAATGTATTATTTAATATGTTCAATAATTTTTGTTTATTTATACAACTATTAAATAAAAATTATTTGATTGATAAAAAGAAATATATATTATTGCATTTTTAACTTATTAGTTCAATTTAGATATCAAACTTTGTAAAGGATATAAAAGTTTATTTGTAACTGGTTAAAGAATTTTTAATCAGTAAACCTGTTACCTTGCTGAATAAGGATCCACCGTATCCTGAGAACTCATCATAGTTAGAATCGTTCAAATCTTCTTCATCTTCCTCTTCCTCTTCTTTCTTCTTTGCTCGCTTAGTTGGTGGAGCATGTCTGTCATCTCTATTAAATCATTAATGATACATAAATAAACAAGACAAGAAGAAAACTTAAAAATAGAATGTTATACTTACGATACATCATTGGCATCTCGAGCAGGACCAATATCCGATCGGGTTGTAAAACCAGTCGCTCTAAACGAATAAAAAATCAAAATTTGAGGTTACCAAGAGAAATTATAAATTTTACAATTGTAAACTTTGATAACAACAAACAAATTATATAATACTTTTGTAAAAGATACTTTACCCTCTTCCAACTCCAGCAACATATCCTAGTGGAGCAGGAACACCCAAAAAATGTTTTTTATTTCGCGTAGATAATGCCGTCGACGGTACAGCCATGTTTACTAACTTTCAAGTTCCCACTGCAGACTGTACAGTTGACTCCGGTAACCGTATTAATTGAAGGTTTAGAAAAATGGCTAGTTGTCTACAGATTGTCCAAAATATTGCGAGGAACTTTCATCGCAAAAATACTTAAAACTGAACTCCGCAGTCCGCAACTTCGGTTAACAATTATAGTATAGTTAGTACATATTTAGTACACATGGCATTAAACAACGTCACTGCCGTATCGATTGAATTGTTGAGAGTTACTTTATCAACGCTAGATTACGTTCTACTTTATGTTGTTGTAGCGATCGACATATTCGACAAGCAGCAGGCATTATTGGAGTTCACGGTCAACGATATAGTCAAAGACGGTCAGATTTATTCAAGGTCCGTCATTTTTATAAGCCCGAGCATCTCGAGTCTTTAGGGTAGAAAAAGAAGAAGATAGATTTTTGACGCTTGTTACGCCATTGACGGCCGTTACTCAATAAGTTACGTTACGCGCCCTTATCGTACTACATTTTTTCTGCTTTATTTATAGTATGGTGTGCCTGTGGCCGCCCGTGGCTTTGCGGTTGTAGTTGTAAATATTAAAAAGCGGGTGGAGAAGTTGGAAATTCCATGGAGTAGGCTCGGGCATTTCTACAATTTGTTACTTTAATTTGTAAGCGTACTGTGATTAAATATTGATAACCAAGAGGAAAAACAACATTTGTAAGGAAAAAACAAGTTTATCTTCCTTTGCATGATTCATTATTCAAAGAAATCGTGATTCATTTTCCTGCATGCACTGAGCTAAATTGAGGTATTTTTGCGTTCGTTAGTCCAATTAGCTCTCTATAAACAATAGTTTCCTTCTTGAATTTCATTTTAAAGTCATGTAATTCTTGATGTTCCAATTTCCATTTGCGAGTTTTCTTTGATAAAATGACCACAAGTGTGGATCAATGTAATATTAGTACAGATTTGCAGAAGACTAACCGATCATTTTCCATTTCAGATATAATGCTGAATAGTTGGAGCAAGCACATTTTACACTGCTGTCTATTAGCAACTGTAATTTTAGTGTTTGAATTTGTATCTGGTGGATTGCGATGGGGACCAAGAGATCAAGAAACATTGGACCCATGGACTCAGTATGGTTTTGTGGGTGCTCTAACATTGTATCTACTTCGGACTTTGACGTTCTTGTCATTTCCACAAGTATTGTTCAATTTTATCGGACTGACTATATACAATGCTTTTCCTGACAAAGTTGATCTCAAAGGTTCACCTCTACTTGCACCCTTTATTTGTATAAGGGTTGTGACACGTGGTGACTATCCTGAATTGGTTAAAAATAATGTTAATAAGAATTTGAATAAGTGTATTGACGCCGGTTTGGAGAATTTCCAAATAGAAGTAGTGAGTGACAAACCTATAGGTTTAGCTGTTCATCGAAGAACAAGAGAAGTTGTAGTGCCATCTAATTACCAAACATCTAGTGGGGCTTTGTTTAAAGCAAGAGCTTTACAATACTGTTTAGAAAATTCAGTAAATGAATTGGCCGATCACGATTGGATTGTTCACCTCGATGAAGAGACATTACTGACAGAGAATTCCATAAGAGGAATTCTAAACTTTGTTTTTGATGGAAAACATCAATTTGGTCAAGGCCTAATTACATATGCTAATGAAGATGTTGTTAATTGGATCACAACACTAGCCGATAGTTTTAGAGTTGCAGATGATATGGGTAAACTCAGATTGCAGTTCACTATGTTTCACAAACCTCTGTTTAGTATGAAAGGATCTTATGTAGTTACACAGGTAATTTTGACTTTAATTATTATTATATTTAATTAATGTATGCAATTTTTTCTTTTGTATCTTAATGCTTATATTCGTATGGTGCTACACACTTAGAGCTATTTTATAGTTTTTCTTTTTATTTTCATTTGTCAATAAAATAATTAAATATAAATTTTCATTTTTTGAATCATGTTTTTCTAGATGGGGGCAGAAAGAGAAGTATCTTTCAACAATGGACTAGATGGATCTGTAGCTGAGGATTGCTTCTTTGCAATGAAAGCCTTTTCTCAAGGCTATTCATTCAACTTTATTGATGGAGAAATGTGGGAAAAATCACCATTTACTCTATGGGATTTTGTACAGCAACGAAAACGATGGCTGCAGGGAATTTTGCTAGTTGTACATTCCAAAGCTATTCCAGTTAAGAAGAAACTTTTACTTGCAATATCTTGCTACTCATGGGTTACTATGCCCCTTTCTACATCGAATATTATTCTTGCTGGCCTCTGCCCTATTACCTGCCCACCAATTATGGACTTTTTGTGTGCATTCATCGGCGCTGTAAATATTTACATGTATGTCTTTGGAGTTGTGAAGTCTTTTTCTTTGTACCGATTTGGTATTGCTCGATTTATGCTTTGTATTTGTGGTGCATTATCGACTATACCTTTTAACTTAATAATTGAAAATGTAGCAGTAATATGGGGTTTGTTTGGAAAGAAACACAAATTTTATGTAGTAAATAAGGAATATAAAACACACGCTATCAACATCGTTTAAAATAGTTGTCTAAAATTTATAACAAAAATGCTTAAGTGTGTTCAGTGAATACTTTTGTTTTTGAGTACTTTAACTGAAGCAAAGATCTCAGATTTAAAAGACATACTTCAGTGCAAAAACAAAGTATTTGTACTTTTCATGATTCATAAGCATTTTCTTGTACATTACATTAATTGAAATATTTGTTTACTTTTTTTTGACTTTGCTTTTATAAATACGTTACGTTATAAATAATTATATTAGTAGGACAATCAAAACTAATCAATATTGAAAAAAATTGTTGCTTCATCATTGATATTTTGAAAATGAGTGAAACTCTTCAAAGTCTAACAAATTATTTTCAAAATTGAGTGTTACTCTAAAACAAAGGGTCCAAAAGGAAATTATCTAAAGCTTTTCTGAAATGAGAAAGCTATGATAAAATGAAATTAGATAAAAGTATATTGCTTTTAGTAAGTAATGAGAAAAAGAATCATTAATATGCAATAATCACAAAGATCGTAACTGTTAGTTTCATTAACAACGATCACTCTTAATAAGAGTGAATGCAGGACAATTAATGGTGTCTAGTCAGAACAGCGCAGATAGTAGGAATGACTTTTGCTACAAGAAATTTGTACGACAAACAGTATTATAAAAAAATTAACGAGAAAACCTATTACTGCGCACTGTACACTTTTATGTTGAACAAGTTTTTATTTTAATGTAATAATCTTCGTAGTATAAGATTAAGTATAGCGTCGCAATTCTTCCTGGTTATAAAAGATTTTATTTTCATAGTGTACAATTTCTCCATTGACTAGATTAGCAACAAAAAATGCACCTACCAAAGCTACTTTGTAACAATGCTATCCTTAATACAAAAAAATCGGCACTAAAAGAATAATGTTCAAAAAAAATACAATGTATTGGAAATTTAAACAAGAATATCTATCAAAGTAATTTTTGTAATTTAAAATATAACTTAAATATGTAGAATTTAACTTCAAAGTACTTTTAAACAAAACTAAAGATTATTTGTTAAAATTGTATTTGTATATAAAGTAGTTATATATAAACATTAGTTGACTATAGCACAACATCTACTTTTTATTATTAAATTGAAATTATAAATTTTTTTGTAAACAGTGTTTATTTGAAACTTTCTTTGATTGTATACTTGTATGTCTACGTACATGTATACCTTTTGTATTTATTTACTGTGTAACAAAATTATATAAGTTATCTTTTCAATGTGAACTTGTGTCAGTTTGCTCAATGAGTTAGGGATGATTTTAATGGGAGAAAAGTATTCCAGTATTGTTTCTAAATAGAAGGGTACTTTATAAAATAATTTTCTTATTTTTTAAGCTAGACTTGCAATGTCAAAAAACAAAACTTAATTTTTGCATTGTGATTTTATTTTTTATGTTCGATGCTATTATTGCTTAAGAAAGTTGTTACGTTAGTATTGAATAATTTGTATTGTAAATCTCCAATAAATCTTACTACGTACATAAAAACGTATTGCTATTATTCGTCGTTGCCTATATTTACATTTTTAAATTCTATCACGTGTCTTAATTTGAATTTGAAAAAACCCGCGAAAAGTTTAAAGTGCGGTATATGTATGGCAGTATGGCGCTATTACACGCCCTCCACATCGTTATATCTACATCTCTGCTTGTATATTTATTTTATTGTAAATTAAAGAACTGAATAAAGTAAAGATATAGAAAAGGAATGGTCTTTTAAATATA
>JAWWEN010000022.1:0-14798 GCA_035582955.1 Sycophila texana | reverse complement strand
TGAAGCATCACCAATAACGTCATTAAATGACGTCATATTATAACGTCATTTTATAACGTCATTTTTAGCAATAGGGACGTAGCACTTGATGCGTTTTTAACCGCGGATTCTCTTGCGACTGCTTCTTTTAATGCTGAATCGAATGTTAAATTTTCACTCTTAAATAACGATATACTCGTTTCTTCATCGCGTAAGCGAACAACAAATTGATCTCTGAGAGCCGTCGATAGATCGGTGAAATTACAATTTAACGCTAGTCTTTTTAGTCTCGCTTCAAATTCTGCAACTGATTCGTTCTGCTGTTGTCTGGCTTGCTTGAATTTGCACCTCTCCATCACTTCCGATGGTTTTGGTTTTAGATGATTTGCCATTAATTTCGTTAATTCTTCGTATTTTTTTTTCTTTCGGCTTCGCAGGCGCGCACAAGCTTTTAATCAATTTATATATGCTTCCTCATCTAAGCTTATAAACATAATTGCAGCTTTCTTTTCAGCTTTAGTATCTTTTACTTCAAAATTAATTTCTAAGCTTTCAATACATAAGCCCCAGTCGTCCTTCTCCAAGTAGAATTCCAATTTATTATTTTCACCTGACATGTTGCTTTTTTTTGTCTAGTTCGTCTGCAGAAGTATATGACTCGTTGCTCGAAATTTCTTCGTCTTCTTGTTTACTTTCTGTTTCCTTTGTATTATCACTCGCTGCGGCTGTATTCTCTAACTTTACAGCGGTGACCAATCGTGCTCTTAAATCGTCAAACTTTTCACTATCACGACTTTCAATTTTCCTTTTACTTAATTCTTCTAATAATTGTGCTTTGTTTAAATCATAAACCCAACCAACTTTTCTGTTAGAGCGTGCGTTATCGTCACTCATTTGCAAAGCGCACTTGTACAGGCGATCGCACTGTTATACAATCGCTTTTCAATTAAACAAATTGCAAAATGTATAAACTTTTCACAATTTTAACACGCACTACACTATTTTAACTATGCAGATGCCGACTCTGTAACAATAATCAATTAACAACCCAGTCGCGTTCACACTAATTTTTTGCACAATTCAACAAAAGCACGTGCACATCGAAATATATTTATTATTAAAATCAAAGTTGCAACTTTTCTCACTCGGTCAACGTTTGAGCCGCTGAGTCGGCTGAATGTAGGTTCTGTTATGTGTACGAGAACGCGCAGCTGGCTCTCGTGTAAGTGTACATCAGTACTTTTTGTATTTCGTAGCTATCCTCTACCAATTCTCATATACAATTATCTTCCTGACGTCCGCTATTCTCAAGACCGTATAAGGGAATTCCATCTGATTCTCCTCGGGACACACCGCCGTCCTAAAACGGAATTTTTCGAGAAATGCAATTTCCCTTTTCATGTCAGGCGTTTGCGCCTCGTCAACCTGCCTGCACCATTTTCTTCCCTTTACTGGGTTCTAACCATAAGGAAAAAAGGAGGCCCATTCTTTTTTTCTGAATTCCTACTTTTGGGACCATCTTGTTCTGAACTCTCAAGCCCGTTTGTAGTTCAACATAGCGTCGTTGGTGAACGTACATTCTGACAGTGTCAACCTAATCCTAAGAAGAAAAAGTAGAAGAAGAAATGCCAATAACTTATCCGCTTGAAATGCCTGATTATAAATTAAAAACAATCTGATTTCTTTTAAAATATTGAGTTTTAATGTGTGAAAATAACATATTGCTTGTTCAAAAATCAATAATATTGAAGAGAATTACGTAATTTTTCTGCCTTTCAGCTGAAAAGTTGGCGCTTTCCAGCCCTGCCACTGAGCGAAATGTAGTTGCCGCTTTCCGGCATCGTCAAGCGGAAATAGTACATTACGAAACGTGTGACTTAAGTAGCAACGGCGATAATTTACGCCGTGCAACGATGGGTTAGTTAAGGCAGAAATATCGTACATTTTATAGCACTGCTAAAATTAAATGAGCACTTTCGGTTCGTCTATCCGCGACTTAAACTAGTTCAGTTTTGCACCTTGAGGTTAGGGTTCGAGCGTCAGCGAGGGTCATAAGCACGATGCAGAAATGAACTAGTTTAGTCAAGGATAGGGGTTACGTAAGTGCTGATTTAAGTTTAGCAGCGCTATAAAATAGTATACACATATTGGCCAGTAAAAAAGAAAGTCTCAAAGACATTTCTTATTTTACTGGCGGAAGGTCATATTTAGTTTGCGGGTGAAAAAGGTCGCATCGGAAAAGATCCTACCTCGGAATGAATTTTTTCGCGACGATTGTAATTTTTTCCACATTTATTCGACTTTTTCCGCTTTTTTTGTCCTTAACATTAACCAAACCCTCTCGTCAATTTTGGGTTTCAATAGCAAATAGTGGGGTTTCGGGTGCGCTGAATCCGAATTTAAAGAAAATCGTAAAAATATTTAATTTCGAGATAGGATATTTTCAGCAAACGAAATAGGATCTTCTTCCTTGCGATCGTCGATATACTCGATATACTCTTGTTACGTAAGATATTAACGTAATTTTTTGATTCTTCATTCTTTTATTATACACTGTTAATTCATAACTTTAGTAATACCAGCTATATGTGGATGATAGCACCTAAACTAAACGGAACAAGTTCAAATTTATTATTTTTTCCATTTTTGAAAAGTTACCTAACAAAATTGTATTATTAAATACGATACTTCATAAACCAGACTTACCTGTGTACGCCGTACTTTTGCCATATACATGTCGCCGCCACTAACGAAGAAAAGTATATTTTAAAAAAGGTCTATCTTAATCTTCCATTTTTAAAGCACTAGCGTAGTATGTGACTTGCGTTATTTGATTATACTGTTTATGCTCTATCTTTTTCAGTAATCTGTTATCGAATTCCAAACTGAAATATTCTTAAACTATTTCATAGACAAACACAAAGTTACGCATTCCGTTTTTTTTTCTATTTTCTGATTTTCATCGTTATTTTATTTCCTAGTGTTCAGTAACTAAAACATCAGAATTTTTATAATTCTTTTTGTATTCGTGACACAAAAGTAAGAAAATTTAGTCCTCACACATCGACTTGCCTTTGAAAATGAAAGAATTGTGACTATAAACGTCTTGACACGTGTTTCATTAGACATTTTTGAAAAATTTAGGAAAAATATGCGTTTACAAAAATATTGATTACGTCATATGTGTCATAAAACATACCGAAGCGATTTGCTCAATTTCTTTCGATTGGTAAAAAATACACGGAAAAAATGTGGGTCTGCTGTCGCTCAATACTTTCTGGTCGTCATATATGTAGAATTATGTAGTTATTACATCCTAATTTTGGTAAAATATAGTTCAAATATTCTTCGAAGTAAAATATCAAACCTTAGAACGCTGGAAGTTCAAAGAAGTACTGAACTACTGGAGCGCCAGTGTATAGTCGAGCAGTAACTCAATGTTGGGCATGAAAACAAACAGCCCAATGTGATGCCGTGTCTCTGTCGCTCAAGACAACATCAGCGGCGAGAGTGGGGAGAAGACGTATCCCCTTTCCTCTTTTTCCTCACGCAGCTTTTCCCAAGTCGGATCTGCAATAGTTCAATACTTAACGGCATTGCTGTAGCTTCACACTGGTCCGTTTTCATGCCCAACGTCGAGTCCCGCCACGACTAGACTGATGCTCAAACAGTCCAGTACTTCCCTGAACATAAAGCGCTCCAAGTTTGCAACATATAACTAATAACTCTAATTTAGGATTATTTTAGCCTGGAAAGAATTTGAATGAATAAAGTTCCACTTTCGTACTATTATATTTTCAAATATAAGTTTGAAATAGCTCGGACTTGCATTGAGCATCTTTTGCTCAGAATTTTGACCTCCTCTTGACCCAAATTTGTTTCCGTGTATTTGTAAAATGATTAGGGTTATTGGATTACATTCCCGTATTGCAGATGCATTTGTAAATAGTTCTAGCGCCTCCCTAATCATAATTGTACACCATTCTAACAAAAGGTATTTATATATTTTATTAAATTATTATATACATCAGTATAATGTATTTGTTAACATTGTCCATGAATAATTACAAAATATTACAACTGACGTGGTTATCGGTTGTGTAAACTTATTTTTAATCCAGTACATTCTTTACCTATTTGTGCAACCTCGCAAATATTGCAAATTAAATTGGCGAATTGCGTTTGATAGCTAGCGTGACAGAAAGGACATTTAATTTCAGGCTTTCCTTTGTATATAGGTTTATATGAAAAAGCGCAAAGCGAGAAAGGATTGTGTTCATCGTACTCCAATTCATGTTCATCGACAGGATTGTTATCGCATACCTAGGAGGACAAAAATGAATTATTTCAAACAATAAAGACTGAATACGTTGATGAAAAGAGTATGTTAACGTTTTATTACCTGCAAAATTCTCCTGATTGGTTGAGCAATATCTGGTCTAGGACCTAATTCTAATAAACGTCTAGCAAATGACCGTGCGGTTTTATAATTTTTAAATTTAAAGAAATGATTCACGGCAATTCTCAAAGTTAAGATTTGATGAACAGGCTGTAAATTGCAATGTGTAAAGTATGCAATCATTTCACAAATTCTCTTTTGTTCTATCAAGTCAGTTTTTGGCAGATTTTTTCTTTCAGTTTCCATTTTCAACCCTAAAATGTATTCTCGACAAATTTCAATTAGTTGCTGAGCTTCTGCAATATCTTGCTTTGAATCTACAATTAATAAAGGAACAGTAAGGAGAATCATTTGCAGTTTATCAATGGCTTCAGTAAATTTTCCAGCTGTAGTTAATTGATAACTGATTTGTAGTCGTTGAATCAAATCTGATAGCTTTAATACGATAGAAGGAAAGCAAGATTTATTGCTTGCATCTTTCCAATTGCGTAAAGGATAGAAATTTATTGGGTTAACATTTGGTAATAATGTTAACGAAGTTCTTGAACATGCATATATACTCATAAATAAAGTTTTATACTTATTAAACTTAATTATACCAATTTGGTTATTTAATAAACGAAGTGCGGAATCGAATGATCCCGCTAATATATGATCCACTGTCAGTTGAGAGTTATTTATCCAATTTTGATGCAATGATATTCCTTTTAAAGGAGGTGAAAAATAATTTTCATCGGCATTAGTTTCAGTTACGGACTCTATTTCAACTGGTAAATCTAAATCTTCTACATCCCAACCAGCAGAATCATTTTGGCCATCTACATCAATATTACCACCTTCATTATGAGACAATACAGTTTCATTTACGTTAGTTTCATCATCGTCACTTCCCCAACCTTCTCCTACATCTACATTTTCTTCTGGGGCAAGTGATGCATTTATTTGAGTCTTATTTTTCGATAAAGAAGTTCCATCAAAAAATCCTCTTGATACTGTTAATAGAGGCCAATTACTTTCGGTTTGATAAATAGGAATAGGAGGTCGTAAATATGTAGCATCATTAACTGATGTTATGCACTGTTCAGCACTAAATTCATTGCACGATTCCTCTTGCGAAGTTAATCCGTGAATACTGTTTGTGACATTTGCTAGAGCTTCCTGACCAGAAACCTGAAAACCAAAGTACGTATATGTTCAGTAGGAACATAGAATATAAGTTTAGCTTAAATGTTTGTTTATTAATATTATGTCAATATTATTTTAATAATATATTATATTCTATTATATTATGTGAACTAAGGAAATAAGTCTATGTTGCATCTTAGAAAATAGTTATAAGTACGTGCCTTATGATTACTTTCTAAGATTAATATAAAAAATACGTAGCATAGAGTAAGGAGGAAAGAATCTTCGTCGACGGACAAAGACAATCCATCTTCATAAAAGAAAAACTATATAGACGCGACTGTCGCCAAGGGTTCCAGCGGATTCGAGCAGACAATGCATCGACAGTGCGAAAATCGCAGTCGGGTAATATATGCGCGAGGCCCGCTCGGAACCGTTGAGCGGACGCATAAAAAAGGGTCGCGCGGCCGGAAAACTGACCACCTAACTCTTCGCGTCGCGACACTCATGCTCTCTTAAATTGGTCAATGAGAAGCCGAGAAACCAAGTTTTTTATGAAGAAAATGTCCGTCCACGGGGAGGCTTCCCAAAGCTACGAGTGGTTCCGCATGAAAACTCTCGTCAGTCGAGATCGAGTCGCAAAGGAGTTCTCACCTAGCCAGCTAGATTGAGAACCAGCTCGTGTACCGCGCAAATTAGAGTTTCTTGATTTCTTTGTTATATTATACTGTTAACTGTTGTTTATTTTATTAAAGTTTTAATTTACACTGTGTCCGAAATAATTATTTATTCAAAAAACAGTCACGCCGGATTAAGTTTCGCCGTTACAAGTGCCTACAAATTCACGCATTTTTGCATGGTCCTTCGAGCCGGATTCTCAGTTCATTAAGAAATAAAAACATTAACACTTTTCAAACAACGTCAAAATACAAGTGACAAAAAGAATGTTATCAAGTGATTTGTGCACATAAGACGACTCAGTCAAAGAGGCTGTCTCCAGTCAAACATTCGACCACTACAAGCTTCAGGCCGGAGCAAAGTATCGAGACAGGAAGAATACAAAGGGGTCAGGCAATCACGGTGCAGCCAACAAGCAGCCGACTGATTCAACCAAATCTCCCAGCATCGATCATCGTCAGAGCCACGTCGTTCAAGGTAAACTCGTAAAGTAAGAAACGCCAATCAAATTCCTTTAAAATTCAAACTTCCTCCTATCAAAATGAGTGAAAAAGAACAAACTACCGATACACCAATTCGGATAATTTACCTCAAACATAGAAGAGAAGTAATTAAAGGTCACATCGCGGCATACAGTAAGTTTCTTGAAGCACAAAGAAACAAGACCCGGATTCGATTACAATTGAAGCGCGGTTCGAAAAATTTGAATCAACATACTCGCAATAATCGATCAAGAAAATAGATCCAACAACTTAAGCGATAGGTTCGAAATCGAGAAACAATTTTTAAGCTTCGTTGCGGAAAAAAAAGACTGATAAAACTGGAAAATCTGACAGTATCGCTGTCACCTTCACTGCATAGTCCGGGAACTTCAAATCAATCATTTGGAGGTTATCCTTATCAAGAGCATGTGAAATTACCAGAAGCCTCGCTGCCAAGATTCAGCGGAAAATATGAGGAATGGGCATCATTTAAGGATAATTTTACGTCAATGACAGTTAACCGACCAGGATTAAGTGACGTGGATAAAATGCACTATTTAAAATCATCTTTGACAGGAGATGCCGCGAGAAAGGTTCAGTCGAAGAAAGTAACTGCAGAAAACTATCGGGTCGCATGAAATATATTTAAAAAAAAAATATCATACGAGCAGGAAAATCTGATAATCGCGCCACATTTAGATATACTGTTAGATTTACCTGCACAAACACGCGAATCTCCAGAAGATTTATCTCAATTACTAGACGAGGTTATCCAAAATAGAGACGCTCTAAAAAATTATAATATATCCATTACGACCGAAATGCTCGTTCAACTAATAGTAAGAAAGCTGCATAAAGACACGCGTAGCGAATGGAAGCGGATAACAAAACGCGGTGTCTTTCCAAGGTTTACAGAATTAAAAGAATTTCTGTACGATTATGTACCTAGCATTTCTGAACCCCAAGATCGAACAACATCCAGTGATTCACTGATAACTACAGCAAAAAAGGATACGAAACAGGTGTCTCAAAATAAAATTCACGGAGCCTCTAATCAAAAAACTTTTTTGACGACAAAATCAAATAAATTTGCGTGTCCTATTTGCCAAGAAAAACACACTATTTATCGATGCAAAAAATTCCGCGAACTTACGATCACACAGCGAAAGGAAGCAGCAAAGAAGGCATTATTATGTTTCATCTGCTTACGATCGCACGGCGATACAAAATGCAAGTTCGACAAGTGTATAATATGTGATTTACCTTCGAACGCCATGCTCCACGAACATCAAGGCGTTGCAAAAAGAGAGCGACTGGATAGCCTATAGGTCAAGTAAAAGTTCAGTTATAAAATCAGCGTCCAATCAGCTCATGACAAGTGGTTGCATCAATATATGCTTGACAAAAATAAAAAATTAATTAAATGAAGAGCACTGCTAGACACGTGTTCTACAATTAATTTAATGAGCGAAAATTTAGCTGATAAACTGAAATTGACAAAGAAAAAATACTCAATACCTATAGGCGCATTAAATGATCTCAAAACTTCTACTCGCCACGTAGTAACAGCAACCTTGCAGTCAACCCAGGGCAACCATGAACAAAAATTAGATTTTTTCACGATTCCGTCGGTCGTCGAAGAGGTACCAAGTGAGCCATTGCCACGAGAAATAATACCAGTTCCAGCCAATATCAAGCTTGCCTATACATTTTTCTACAAACCTGCATCAATAGATGTTTTACTCGGCTCAGACCCCATACTAGCATCATTCTTTATAGGTCAAATAAATTTAGTAAATAAGCAAATGGATTTACATCTACAAAAAACTAGGTTAGGCTGGCTCGTCGGGGGGAGCGTCCACACAAAAAAAAAAGTGGAACAATAAAGGCAGCATGCAATCTAGTCGATTTAAACTTCATCCTGGAAAAATTTTGGGAAATCGAAGAAGTTTCGGCAGAAAAAAGGGCTCACTCGAAAAAAAGTGATTGCGAAAAACATTTCAGAAAAACAGTCTTTCGTGACAGCACCGGCAGGTATGTCGTTGTTTTACCCTTCAAAAAAGAACGTAAAGAGCTTGGAGACCTGTAAGCACAGGCGCTGAAATGTTTGCAGTCACTGTTCAAAAAATTTGATAGATCCCGAGCTCCAAACAAAATACTCAGCAGTAATGCAAGAGTACGTAGATCTCGGACATATGTCAAAGGTAGAATATAAAGAAGAAAAGGGGTACTATCTTCCTCACTACGCAGTGATAAAGGAATCCAGCACAACAAAATTAAGGGTTGTGTTTGATGGCTCTGCGAAAACCAGCACAGAAGTGTCATTAAACGACACCTTAATGGTAGGTGAAACAATACAAGATGACCTCTTTTCTCAATTAATTTGTTTCGACTACATATTTACGTGATATTTGCCGATATTGAAAAAATGTATCGGCAAGTAAAAATACGTAAAAATGATCGAATGTATCAACGCACATTATAGCCGCTAAACAATAAAATAGAAACATACGAGTTAAATACCGTAACCTTTAATTTAGCACGAGCGCCATTTTTAGCAAACAAGTCGATTAAACAATTATCGAAGGCGAAGGTCATGCACTGCCATTGGGAGCTCAAAAACTTCAAGAAGATTTATTCGTGAATAATCTACTCACAGGACCAGCTACAATAGAAGAAGCGCGTCAAATACGCGATCAAACTACAAAATTATTAGGCATAGGCGGATTCAATCTTCGACAATGGGCCGCAAATGATGCAAAAATATTACACGGTTTATCCACAGAAAAATTGATTCTAAATTCAATTGGATAATGACCAAACAATAAAAACTTTAGGATTATTATGGAACGCAAAAGAAAATTGCATAAAATATACAGTAAATTTGCAAGATGCAGTTCCCGCCAGATCGAAGAGAGCAATTCTCTCCGAAAGTGCAAAAATATTCGACCCACTAGGTTTACTCGGTCCGATTATCTTGTATGCAAAAAATATCATGCAACAAATATGGAGATTAAAACTACATTGGGATGAATCGGTGCCTAGTAATATCTATACAGCATGGAACGAATTCTACAATCAGCTGTATGCAATTAATAATGTTTCATTTGATCGACACGCACTCGTAAAAAATGATTTGATCTCGATTCAGCTTCATGGATTTTGTGATGCAAGTGAAAGGGGTTACAATAACGAGGTCAAAAGTCAATTGCTGTGTCAATTGCTGTGTGCAAAATCTCGCATAGCTCCCTTAAAAGCAACTACCATACCGCGACTTGAGTTGTGCGCAGCACTACTGCTAGCAAAATTGTAAACACAAGTCACTAACAAGGTCAAGCTTAAATTTGAAAAAGTAATATTCTGGTCAGATTCGACAATAGTTTTACACTGGATTCACACATCATCACAATCATTAAGGGTATTTGTAGCCAACAGAATTGCAGAGAGATTCAAGCAGCAAGTAAACCTTATCATTGGAGACACGTACGCTCCCATGATAATCCCGCCGACGCTCTGTCACGAGGACAATTACCAAATGAATTCTTAAAGAATAAACTATGGCCGAATCAACCACAATGGCTTGTAGATGCTGAAAATACCTGGCCTCACACTGAACTACCAGGTCTAGCCGGTGAATTATCGGAGATTCGAAATTATGCCTGCTTCTCAATTAAAACAGGTGAATCTAACTCAACGATCGAAATTTTTGAGATTTTCATCCTTCAAAAAACTAAAAAGATTCGTAGCTCTAGCGTTATATCTTAAACCAAACAACAAATTTACTGGAATTTGACAACCACAGGGCTTAAGAGAAGCAAAAAAAACCATAATAAAAAGGATTCAAAGTATATGTTTTGAAAAGGAAATAAAATTGTTGCAAGGCAAAAGGGAACTGAGCAAATCAAGCAAACTACAAAGGGAGGCTGACTGGTCGGAGCGCTCTGGACTGAAGCTCAACACCGGCAAGGACTAAGGCAAAATTTTTCGGCTCTAACAGAAATGTGAATGAGCTACTAGGAATGGCTCTGCCGGGCATTGAGCTGGGAGGAGTGCTCGTCCCTTTCAGTAATGAAGTTGTCAGTCTTGGCGTAATACTAGATAGCAAGTTAACTTGAAGGCCGCAGGTTGATGATATCACTATGAAGGTCAATAGAGCCTTATAAAGCCTGCGGTTTATAAGGGGCTGCACAACCGAGTCACTCCGCAAGAGACTGGTTGAATCACTTGTCATACCACACCTTGATTACTGCTCGGTCGTATACCTAGATGCATCTGACGAGCAACGCATCCGACTGTAGCGGTTAAGCAATGCTTGGGTAAGATAAGTTTTCGGAGTTAGGAAGGATGATCATATCTCTCCCTACATTAGACGCCAGGGATGGCTTCGAACAGACTCCCGCAAACTGTACTTTATAGCCATTCCTAGACATTCTGCTAGAGGAGAATCGCAGGAACTCACTATACCTAGGGCGAAGGAAGGATGATCATATCTCTCCCTACATTAGACGCCAGGGATGGCTTCGAACAGACTCCCGCAGACTGTACTTTATAGCCATTCCTAGGCATTCTGCTAGAGGAGAATCGCAGGAACTCACTATACCTAGGGCGAGCACCGAAACTGGTGCCAGTACATTCCAAGTATAAGTAGCTCGCCTGTGGAACTCGCTTCCGTCCTCTATTTGCCACCAGTCGTCTTATTCTGCGTTTAAGGGGGCGGTGCGCCAATATTTGGGTGATCTTAACTCCTAACCTCCTACCTCGCAATTACTAGGTGCTTGTTGACTAAACAATATAGCGAGTCACAATTCCTTATCTACAGTACACTACAGTATTTCTCTGCGCAACATAGTATATTTTAAAGCAATATTTTTATATAGTAAATAGTAAGATAAAACAATGAATTTATTGACTGTGATAACTCTCGCCTCACTGTGATATTTTTGTATCGTATTGTAAATTTTTTAAATGTATGTATATAATCATGCTTGTAATTTATTTATGAAATATTTTGGCCGTTGAGGCAAAATAAAGGCTATCTATCTATCTATCTATCTCGCTACCATAAAACTTAAAAAAAAACTATCTAAAAAAGGAATTTATTTATATTTACCTTTAAAATTTTAGAAATTTCTGCAATATCTCCCAATAGCAAACTTCCTTGATAGAGACCTGAAAAATCTTTTCTAATTTCTGCTATTCTGGTCATTTTCTTTAATTTATCCAAATTTCCTGTAATTAAATAAAGAAATGCTAACTTCTCTAAATTTTTTGTTCTTTGATAGCATATTTCCACAACTTGATGATTCCCTTGCATTAATGCAGCTTGCGCCAAATTTTCCCAGCAACTTTTTTGGTCCAAAATTCTAGCTGCTTCCAGAGCAACTTCAATATTACTACATTCTAAAGCTAAGCTAAATCTTGTCTTTTCATCTTTGACGAAATGTAATGCAACTTCTGGATAACCTTTCTGTTGTAAATAAGCTATAATTGATTGGCCAACAAGATTAGCTGATCTAACCATATGCAACACTTCTTCGTATTTACGATGAATTAATGACAATTTGAATTTATATTCTGTTGAATCAATTCTTAAAATTCGGGGTTTACATTCACGATCTAAACAATAGACTTGATCTCCTTTTATTCTTGTAACATAAATTGGAAGATCTAAGGTACGTATTATGCCGTGATCACCATTATTTATAGCATACTTGATGTGATTACTTGTTGTATAAATAAAAACATTAGAATCATCCCAAGCTCCTGACTTAATTCTCGTATTTTCGTGAATTGAACACATATGTTCTAATTTTCGATTACATATTACAACGGAATGTTTTGATAAAAGAGCTACGTAAGATATATCATAGGACCAAACTACATAACGACATTTGGATACTTTGACATCAGCTAATACTTTCTTTTGTTGTATATCAAATAAAGTTACTTGTTCAGCATCACGAAGTAGAATCATACCAGTACCAGCATAAAACACGTCATCGCAAGAAGGTATAGAAACTTTCTTCAAAACTTCATTTTTAAGATTTTTTATTACTAGCTGAAAATAAAATTACAAATAATTTATTATTTTAGTAATTTTAAAAGTTTTATGTAGTTAAACATTATTAAAAATATTGAATAAATCAACCCATAGAAATAGCACTTTTAACTAATAATTTTTTACTTACAGAACAAGTGCTGACATGTCTATCTAGAACAGCAAAGCGATTTCTAGCAACCCAAAGAGCCATGATTCCAGAAGCTCGTTTAGTTTCGGAATCATTATTACTCTCTCCTTCTTGAGGTAATATATATAAGTCGTATGTACTGTTTTCAATATTTGAAGATGATCTTGTGCATATAAGAACTGCATTTTCAGCTTGATTGTAAGACATACTGTAAGCAGGTAACTTACCACCACCTCTTATTTGCATAATTGAAGTATCTTTAGCAGTAGTGAAATCAAGTTTGCGTAAAAAGCGTTCTTTAATGTAGTATAACACATTTCCATTAACGGTATAAGCTGGTCTTTCTCTTTCTAGTTTAAAAATAATCATTCCAGAATCATGTCCTGCTGCAAATAAATTTAAAGTAGGATGTGCCGATAATACCCAAAATCGTTCGTGTTCTCGGCGGAAGGTATGGAGACAAGAGCGCTTAGTCATGTCCCACACCCGAATGCTTTTGTCTTCGGAGTTTGATAGTATAATATCTTGTCTTGGATGAAACAACACGCAGGAGACGTTGTTGTAATGACCACGGCAAGTATCAACCTCCCAAGCTTTTGCATCATTCATTCTCCACATTTTTATTTGTCTATCATCCGCTCCAGAAACAATCAAAGGTAAAGTGGGATGAAAACATGCCCAATTTACACCTCGATCATGACCTTCTAAAACGTGTTTTACTAATGCATCAGCCTGACCAAACAAATCAGTAGAGCCAGGATTTTTTAAATGATCATCTAATCCAGTAGGTCCAGGTGCAACGTTTTTTTTTCTAAGACCAGAAATGTCCCACACTCTTACAGTCTGATCTAATGAGGCTGACACTATAATATCCTCAGAAGGATGAAATTGAGCGCACATCACATAATGATTATGACCGGTTAAAACGCATATGCATGACCGACTTTGCCAATTCCATATCCTTATAGTCTGATCGTCAGATGAGCTCAAAATCCATGGATATTCATGATGAAAAACAGTAGTTCGGATGTAATCTAAATGTCCAAGTAATGTAAAAATGCACCTTCTCTGTTTGTAGTTCCAAACTTTAATTTTGTAATCGTCACCTCCGGATACAAATAACGGTTGTTGGCTATGGAAGCATATTCCTCTAACTGGGCCATCGTGTTCATCAAATTTCTCAAGTAAAGTACACATGCGATAGTCCCACAATTGTATGACGCCATTGTGCAAACTGAAAATTTTAAAGTAACATTACTATCCAATTTCTATTAAATGTTTTAATAAAATCTATATAGGGGTAAGCGATAAAGTTGTTGACCCCCCAATAATCATTGACCCTTTAACATGGGATAGGTTATGTCATGTCAATCACTGTATTGACCCGGGTTAATCACTGTTTTTTCGTCTGCTTAAAGGGTCAATAACTGTACCGTTTACCCCTATAAGTATATATGGATGGTTCTCTGTGAGATCGCCTGACCAAAAATTGTTTTCTCCTGAAACTTCGAGAGAACATTCTATATGTTTCTGGGAATGTATTCTCATTAATCAACAAGTCCCAGCTCACGTGCGTCATGCATAAAGGTACGACTATTTCTAGTATGTTGTTAAATGATAGATAAAATAGAAATTAATTAATTAAATTTAAATTGAATTTTGCTTTTATTCAGTTAATTTTAGAAATTATTATAGAAATTGATGAGAGATTTATTTAAATATAACTAATATTATGTGATTATCCTTTTAGCGCCCCCCACCACAAGCTTTCAGCGGCTCTCAGCCAATAGGAGCGGCGTGTTCGAGGACGGGATCGTCGTGCCTTCTCCTTAAGGGGGTTCATTCGGTCGGGAACGTATCAAAAACAAATGGGCCCCGCGCTAAGCGCCTCCATGCTCTCCCTTACGCTCCCCACTCTACGGAACCCCAAAAGTAGTGTACGCCCGT
>JAWWEN010000021.1:13696-24886 GCA_035582955.1 Sycophila texana | reverse complement strand
CTTTCCTCTAATAAATGATCATTAATTTGTTGATTTAATGCAATTAAATAATTTTCTTCTTCTACACTTTCCACATTTTCTAAAACATTATGTACTTGGTTCCATTCCATTGTTAATCCAATTTTTAGTCTAAAAAGTAAAATTTATAATATTAAACGTTTTTATTGATTTATATATCATCATTTAAAATTTTTTTTCAAACAATATTATTTATTTTATTTGAATTTTCTAAATGATTTTCAATAAAAATATTTTTTTGATTTTTATATCTAGACAATGCGACATATAATTGACCATGTGAAAATAATGGTTTTCTAATAAAAATTCCTATTGAATAGAAGCTTTGTCTTTGATATTTATTTATTGTCATTGTAAAAGCTAATATAATAGGAAATTGTTTTCTATAAAGAATAAATGGCAATGAAGAAGATTCAATAATATTTAAGGTTATTCTTGGAATAAAAACTTTATTTCCAATTTTTTCTCCCGTTATAATTTCAACTTCAAAAGAATATTTGAATAAATTTAATATTTTTAAACGAGTTTCATTATATATCTTTTTTGTACTTAGATTTCTTATTAACATTATTATAGCATTTACTTTTAAATGTAATTCATTTGACGGAAGGCCTTTTCTAATTTTGTTTAATACTTTAATGAGATAATTTAAATTTATCTATATTATATGTAATATTTATTAATTTTGAAAGATATGAGTAATATATATCATTATTTTTAAAATCATTTATATTTATTTCTTTATCTTTATTATTTATCTTTATCATAAAAATTTTTATTATTTTTATTTGTATATAATTTGGAACGTCATTCCAAGTTTTATATTTATTTGAAATTTTATTTTTATTTAATTCAAAATTTTTAATTAAATTATTTATTTCATGTAAATAAATATCATCTTCTACAGGTTCTCCTAAATAATTAATATATGCTTCATAATTTCTTTCCTCTAACAAATGATCAATAATTTGTTGATTTAATAAAATTAAATAATTTTCTTCTTCTACACTTTCCACATTTTCTATAACGTTATCTACTTGTTTCTATTTCATTGTTAATTCAATTTGTCTAAAAAGTAAAATTTATAATATTAAATGGTTTTATTTCTTTATATTTTATCATTTAAAATTTCTTTCCAAACAACATTATTTATTTCATGTGAATTTTCCAAATGATTTTCAATAAAAATTTTATTTTTATTTTTACATCTGGATAATGCAACGTATAATTGACCGTGTGAAAATAATGGTCTTCTAATAAAAATTCCTATTGAATCGAAACTTTGTCCTTGTGATTTATTAATTGTCATTGCAAATGCTAAAATAATAGGAAATTGTTTTCTATACAGAATAAATGGTAATGAAGAAGAATCACTTGTATTTAAAGTTATTCTAGGAATAAATACTTTATTTCCAACTTTTTCACCCGTTATAATTTCTGCTTCAATAGAATATTGATATAAATTTAGAATTTTCAAACGAGTTCCATTACACAATCCATCCTTTGTACTTAAATTTCTTATTAACATTACTATGGCATTTATTTTTAAATGTAATTCGTGTGGTGGAAGACCTTCTTTAATGTTATTTAATACCTCTATAGGATAATTTAATTGAATATGATCATCTGTTTGATCAACTTCTTTATGTGTTGCATAATCAATACTATAATAAGTTTTTGTTGTTTCTGACAACAACTTTAATATTTTTTTATTTAATATATGAACATCTTCATTGTGAGGAGCAAGAATAACTTGATTTATTGAATTACAGTTATTTATGTTTTTATATATTTCCAAACAAACATCGTTAGTTTTCCATTCATGTGGTATTAAAAAATTATTAATTATTCCTTTACCTATTTCTAGTAAAAATGAAGAAAATTGTAAATTATTAGAACGCATATTTATTTCTAATTTCATAATTTTAAATAAAGGCCATAAATCAGAATATTTAATAGTATTTTCAATTATCATATTTTTATATCCATGTTTTATTACTGGAAGAATTTGACAGAAATCACCTCCAAGAATTATTAATTTTCCAGCAAATGGTATATTATTATTACAAACATCTTGTAAAGTGTTATTTACTATTTCTAATGCTTTTTTAGGAATCATTGATGCTTCATCCCAAATTATAAGATCAGCTTCTCTTAATTTTTTTTTATCGGAATTTAAAGATAAAAATGCACTTTCAATATTATTTAAATCTAGAGGTAATCGAAATGTTCGATGACTTGTCATACCTTTAGGTAATAAAACAGATGCTATGCCTGTCCAAGCCATTGATAAAATATTTTTTCTTTTAGATAAAAAATAATGAATTATTACTCTATAGAGAAAAGTTTTTCCAGATCCTCCAGGTCCATCTATAAAAAAAATTTTATGTTCTCCATTTATTATTTCATTAAAAATACATTGTTGTTCTATATTTAATTGTTTATACATTTGATCAAATATTATGGTACTTTTTGCAACTGTTTTGTCAATATGTTTATCATCAGAATCTTTTATAAAATTTATATCTGGCTCAGGTAATCCAAAAGATTTACATGACATTTCTTCTGTTAATAAAACTTCGTTAATTTGTGTTAAAGCTTGATTTTCTTTATTTTCTAAAAAATCTTCAGTAAAAAATTGTTTATATTTTTCCCAAATATTATATCCTTGAATTTTTTCTGATATTAGATACCAAGCAAAAAATTTTCTTAATTGAAAAGGAAACATAACTTGAACAGCTTCATCAAATGTTTTATAAATTTGTACATCATTATCAATTAATTCCATAGCAATTGCTGATTCTTTGTAAGTATCATATGTTATATTTTTATAAGTACGTAAATCTTTAAAAGATTGTGCTCCTTTTACTCTTGTTAATATTAATTTTAAAAAAAAACGTTCAGTATCTCTAGGAGATACTATATTTAAACGCCCAATAGCATAATTTTTTTTATTACGTATACGTTTTATCCAAGATTTGGTTTTTAAATTAAATATATAATATTTTGGAATATTTACGTATTTAATATTTCGAGCTAATATATCAATTTTATTTAATTCAAACCATGCCGTTAAAGTTGTTTTCCAACTGTTTAAAGCTTCAAATTCTTTATTTTCTTCAAATACAATTCTTTGTTGATTCTCTGTATGAACTGCTAAACGTACAACTGTATGACTCCTACCACATAAAGCAAATTCTTGTAATCGCCATGCTGCTTCCATACCACTTAAATATCTACCATCTATAAATAATGTTATTTCATCATATACTTCTAAGTTTTCTTGACAAGAATCATTAATTTTTTTTATTTTACAAAATGCTTTATCACCTCCTTTGTGTAAATAATTAAAAATATATTTTATACTTTGTATAGAAGCACAATATTCAACGTTTATGTGACATTTATATTTTTTTAATAAAAAATCATTGTATGGAACTACCATTGAATTATCAACTAATATATTTTGTTTACTATTTTTGAGTCTATATTGATGTTTTTCAAAAATATTATTTCTTCTTCTATAATTTGGGTAACCATTTTTTTCAAATGTTGTAATATTATTAAATGCTTTTGGGAATTTCTTTTTACATAATTTTTTATTTTTTATGTAACATGGTGATTTATCTGTATGAGGTCCATGTAACATATGTTTTATGACTAATTTTTTTAATTCAATATCAGTATTTGGAATTTCTGCAGATATATATTTATCTATTGCCTCTGGTGTAAGTAATTTATTTTTCGGATGCAATGTCACTAATATATGAACATGTGGTAAACCTCTTTTTTGAAATTCAACAGTATATACATGGGCTATAGTATCTCCAAAAATTTTATTTTTAATGATATCATCTAATAATAAATTAAATTTTACATGAAATAATCGAACAGTAATATTAGGTATATCATTTGGTGTAGTTCCTACAGGAAATTTTTTTAATATTTCTTTCAATTCTTTCCATCTTGGGTTACAAGTCATTGTAATAAATAGATCAGGTGCACCAATATTTCGTACTATTGCCATTGCATCTTGATAATGTTGTTGCATGTATCGTGGACTACCTATGTACGTAGCTGGTAATATAAAAATGTTTCCTAACCTTTCTTTTTTTTCAAAATTTTTTGATATATTTGATGCAGAATACATTACATGATCTAATAAACCTTGGTAACATTCTATTCTTAATTGTTTTTGATTATTTCTGAAAAAATTCATTCTATTATTTTCTACCATAACTAATGCATGTATAATAAATTGTTGAGTTAACCTTCCTCCAAACAGTATTGGATTAAAATTTATTTCATTTGGTTTATAAGATATTCTATATAAATAATATTGCAATAAAGTTAATTTTTCATTTTCAAGAGCATTTGGTCTTTTTTTGTAATTTGTACTCCAACCTAAATCTCCAGATGGAAATATTAAAGGAAAAACCATGGGATCTACGTGATGTGATAATTTATTTAAATATGTAAACTCTTGTTGACAATTAATGTCATTTTTTGGATAAACGCAAAGATCAAAGTCTTCTGGAATTTCTGATTTAGATATAATTATTGCACCACATTCCGATGTTAATGGTTTGTTATATCTATGTTTTTCTTTATTATTTTTTCGAAGAAAATATAATTTATAATTAGGAAGATTTTCTATATTTGATAATTGATGTAAATATTTATATTTTCTTGCATAAGGGTTATTATTCATAATATTAGTTAATAATTCAATGTGTTCTCTTACTAATTTTTCATTAGTTTTTAGTCTTTTTTCTATTGAATTAATATCATCATAAATATATAATTGACCACAAGAAGGTTTATTGTTATTTTTATTTAATAAAATATTTGGTGTTATGTGACAAACTTGTCCTTGAATTTTTAAGTTATAAATAGCTTGTTTTTGTTCAGATTTTACATTTGTACTAAAAGTTGCAAAACAAAAAAGATTATTGTAATATCTTATTAAAGATCTAAAAACTTTATCGTGTAATAATATTTGTTGTAAATCTTCATTATATTTACTTAAAGGTGGTAAAATAATTTTTCCTTTATGACAACAATTATATTTTTTTTTTTCTTCTTTCCAAAAAACGGATGAACAAAAATCACAAGTAACCGTCATTTCCCCTAAATTAGATTCATATATAATATTTTTATTTAGATTTTTTTTTTTAATTTCAATATTAGACTCTATTTTATTTAAATTATTATTTTCATTTTTTCTTTTTATTTCTAATGTTTCTTGATATAATTTTGATCTTTTATTTTGAATATTTTTTTCAGAATCGTCATTTATTTTTCTTTTTTCATTTTTTTTTCTATTATTAAATTTTGAAACTACAGATTTTATGTTATCATTCGAACACTTTATAATATCATAATGTCCAGCATCTTTCGCTCCAGATAAAAATAATGTTAATATATTATTCATATTATTATTTAGTGTATTATCGAATACATGTACATTACTTGAATTTTCTAAATAAATTATTATTTTTACGTTATATATTTTTGTAAAAGCTTCAATTTCTATTTCATTTCCATAAATATTATTTTTTGACATAAATTCATAATAATCATTACTATTTTTTACATTTTCATAGTAATTATTTCCTATTATAAAATTTTGAAAATCTTCCCAATTTTCTTTAATATAAGAAGTTATATTTAATCTTACTTTTGTATATAAATTCTCATTGTTATACAAAAAATAAGATAAACATCTAAATAAACAATTTCCATCTTCTATAATTTTCTTTATAATTTTAGTATTAGGCTCTATTTTATTTAAATTATCATTATTTTCATTTTTTCCATTTATTTGTAACGTTTCTTGATATAATTTTAATCTTTTATTTTGAATATTTTTTTCGGAATCGTCATTTATTTTTCTTTTTTCATTTTTTTTTTCATTATTAAATATTGAAATTAAAGATTTTATGTTATCATTGAAACAATTTATAACATCATAATGTCCAGCATCTTTCGCACCAGATAAAAATAATGTTAATATATTATTCATATTATTATTTAGTGTATTATCGAATACATGTACATTACTTGAATTTTCTAAATAAACTATTATTTTTACTTTATATATTTCTGTAAAAGCTTCAATTTCTATTTCATTTCCATAAATAGTGTTTTTTGACATAAATTCATAATAATCATTACTATTTGAAACATTTTCATAGTAACTATTTCCTATTATAAAATTTTGGAAATTTTCCCAATTTTCTTTAATATAAGAAGTTATATTTAATCTTACTTTTGTATGAAAATTCTCATTGTTATACAAAAAATAAGATAAACATCTAAATAAACAATTTCCATCTCCAATAATTTTCTTTTTTAATTTCATTATAATAATCTTTTTTTATTTATCTTTTGTTTTGTTTTTTTTTTAATTTTTCACAATAATTTAAGAAAATAAATAAATTATACCTTTTGAAAGTAGCTCTCTTTTTTGGTAAAACCTAAAACAATATGGAAAATTGAAGCAATAACGAAACTACTATAAATTATTCTACATTGCTTTTAAAAAATTTTAGTATTTTTAGTAATAGATTTTGCCTTATTTTTTATTAACTCGACAATATTTGAATCTTAAGGATTTAATCTCTACTCATCGCCGGCAAAATAAGTCTTTTTTCATGATTCTTTTTAGACATCTTAAGTCAATATTTTTATACAGGGTAATAGATGATTTACTAACATATACATTAAAGATGTTGTATAAATTTTTTCATTAAAAAATATCTAAAAATAAATTAATGGCAATTGATCTCGTGGACTATGTCTGATTTTTAACACTCTGCGGTGAACACGATATCTCAAAGACGGTTCAACCGAAATTAAAAAATCAAAAATACTTATAGTTATTAGATGCCTATGCCGAATTCTTGAACAAATTATTTTTCAAAATTTTTATTTTTGAAAAAATACATTAAAGATGTATAAATTTTTTCATTAAAAATATTTAAAAATTGAAACTTTAAACGCGTTTTTCTCGAAACCACTTTTTTTGTACTGGCCGGAAACATAACTCGAACAATTTTTCATTAATCGTTCCAAAATTTTAACACGTTATTTGAAAATGTTATGTCAACAGACGTACATAGGATATTTTGTTTAAATTGTATATTTTTTTTTTATAAACAATTTAGTAATGATTTTTTCCATGAATTTTGACTTTTTTTTTCAAATCTACGCCATTTTGCGAAAAATCCAAATATCGAAAAAATCCTACGTAGGTCTCTTTTTTTTGGTGTGAGAAAATGAAAAAATTTTGATTTTTTGTTCTAGGTCAAAAATTGCAAGCGCTAGCTTTCCGGCCGTGGACCCTGCTAAAATAATTGGCCTCGTCTTAAGATTGCGGTAGATCCGCTATTTTGCTTTTTATCTACGTCAAAAAATTAATTTTTGTACTTAATTTATAATAAAATAAGTTGCACTTTACAGAATCTCGATTGATCTTTTCATTCCACTAAAAAAAATTCTTGAAAAATGCCTACTTTTTGTGGTCGCTACTGTGGTATAACCCCTTAACGAAACCTGTTTTCTGTTGAAAAAATTAAGAAGATTTTGTTAAAAAATAAAAACCTTCGTTCACGAACTCGGTATATATATTTAAAATAAATATGTAGAATTTCAAGGTGATTGGTTAAATAGTTTTTAAGAAATCTCGTTCACTTTAAATGCATTTTTAAGAAAATTTGATTTCAAGATTATCGCCTTTGTGCAGGCAGTACTTGCCACGCTACTGTTATATGTGACAGATTTTTTTAAAACTATTTAATTAAACAGTTTTATTATTTAATTAATTTATAATTTATAATCTAATTAAAACTTAATAATTATTTTTCTAAATACCTTAAAATTAAACACTTCCAAAAGTTTACTAATAAGTAGAATGATGAAATAAAATTGTAAAATTCAAATTGCAAACTTTCTTTCTTTTTCTCTCTATTAAGCACTCTACTTTAAGTAATTTTAATATAATTTTAATCAAAATATTTTTATTGTTTGATTGATGTGTTCTAGGTTAAAAGACGTTTGTTATTCTAATAAATGTTTTATATATACTTGAACACATTTACAAATATTTTTTTATACTATAGTAACTATGTTTTTAAATTTATTCTTTTCAATTTAATATAAAAATAAACACAGAAAATTAAAACTATAGTAAATCAAATTAATTATTTTCATTTTAAGTTTTAAAAATAGATACATTATATCTATTTTTAAGAAGGCTCGTTGGGTTCCCTGCTAAAACTTGAGTATTAAAGTAGATTAATAAGAATTAAAATGTATTTTTTAATCCTGAATCTGAATACCTTTTAATTTCATTGACTTATATTTTAATTCTTATTAATACATTTTAAAACTTAATTTCTTACAGGGTTTAACCATTTTGTACAAAATCTTTTTAAAAAAAATTCAAAGTACAGTGTATGTTATTACTCGTAGGTGTACAAAAATTTAGGCGCAGTTACTGAACAAAAAAAGAAAATAAAAATTATCAAAGTTACCACTTTTAAAACAGGAGTTACACTTTAATAAATCTTTGTCTGATTTTACACAAAATTAGTGTAAAATCTGACAAAAGTTTTGTGTAAATTTTTGTGCAATTTTTTTTTCGTCTCTTTTTATCTTACGTTCATCGTAATTTTATTTAGAAAATTTCACAAAAATTTATGTAAAAAATGTTTTACACAAAAATTTACACAAAATATTCTACACTAAAACTTTACACAAAAAGAAATTTACACTTACTCACCTGAAATGTCCAATTTTACACAAAATTTTTTACAGTGTATAGGCTGTACATTAAAATTCTATTTCTACTTAAACTTGATTATTTGATTATTGGATCTGTAGATTTAAATAAAAAAAATAAATATCTTGTAGTTAAAGTCATAAGAAATTGAATCGTTCTTTAAAAGTATACGGTTGTCAGACATTGAAGAAAAAGAATTAGTTCATTAAAAAAAAAAATATATTTACAGTATACTTATATATACTTCTTTAAAATTGTTATCTTTCTTATTTTTTGTTTTTACTATTAAATAGATGATTTAAATTTCATATTATTATTAAACATGAATATATTAACATTTCTACATCATTATTTTCTAATAGTTTGCATAAATAAACAAGCTCCCCTAATAATTCCCCTTGTATACGCCCCTAACCATATATGAGCCTCCTTAATAGACAATTAATTTTTTAAATTTGATTTGTATATACTCAGGAAAACAAAGAATAATGATAATTTTATTTTATTTATTTTATTTTATGTTTTATAATACAATATTATTAGAAATATAAATTTACTATTTTATTGTCTTCTTCAAATTTATTTGGAATTATTTTATTATTAATATTTAGTCTTCGACCACGAAAATTTCCTCTATTTTTTGCCCTGAAATTGACCATTCCCCTTACAGCATACCAATTTCCTCTACTTTTTCCAGCAGCAGTTCCTCTAACTAAGTAAAATTTATGTTTGAATTTTATAATTATTTAATTAGAAATATTAATTTTAATTTAACTGACTTACTTAAAGGATAATGAACATTTTCTTGTGTATACCTGCTACTACAACTAGAGAAATTTCGATACCTGCTACCATATCTAAAGTTATTACAATTTCTGTAATTATATGCGTTTTTATAAGTCGATTTTTCTAGGTTATTTATTTCTTCAATACTTGATTCACTATCTGTTAATTCTCTATTATTGTTTAAAGAACTTTTACAATTCTCTTTGTTTACTTCTTTTTCTTCTTTTGATTTTTTATTTTCTTTTTCTTTTAGATCATTTTTTCTTTTAAGACTTTTGTTTTCTTTATCATTTTTTTCTTCTTCATAATTTTTTAAACTTTTCATTTCATTAGCATGTAGTATTTTATTTTGTTTGTCATTTAAATGATCCATAGATTTAGCAATATTTTTTAAATCACTTTCAATAGCAGTCAATCTCTCGTCTGGTGTTAAACCAAATTCATTATTAGCAGAAAAGTAATTTGTTTCTGGATTTTTTTTAAAAATTTTAAATATTTTCCATAAAAATGACACTGTAAATAATAATTATTTTAATTATAAATAATAATTTATATTAAAAAATTAATTCTAATACTTACTATTTAATTATAATTCTAATTTTAATTGACAAAATTTTTTTTTAACTTTTTTTAATAAAGTTCCTGATTTGTATGAAATTAGAAACATAATATAAACAAAATTTTAAGTTTACTATATAAAATAAATCTTAAAAGTCTTAATTGTAAAATAATACAATATAGTAAATTATAACCATAGAAATTTAACTTAAGGACATGTTCCGTTATTCGCTAACTCATTTGCGGAACATGTAAACACGTAATGTCGCACAAATTACCAATCGTGACTTTATTCTTGTGACTTGTGTAATTGTGACGTCTTGGTTAGTTCCGTTCGTAACTTATTTGCTATTTATGAACACGAATTTATATTTTGTTAATCTTAATAGTGAAATGAATTTAAAATTATTTGTATTCAAATTTCAAATGTAAATTTTATGTTTGTATTATTTGAATTAATTTTTAATAAATCTTTCAAATTGTATATTGTGAAAATATATTCTTTATATTTATATTAACTTGAAAATTTATTTAAATTTCATATTCACAATTTTCTTTTAATCTAGTTTTCAAAAAAGGTAATATATTTAAAATCTAATATTTTGAAATTTTGAAAAGATTTTTTAAATTTTTATAAATGTAATTTTTATATTTATGATACAGAATTTCTTTTTATATTATCTTAATTTTTTTTTATGTTAATTTTTTTACAAATTATTTAAAAATATAGACCGATACTATTTTTACGACAGATTTAGTTATAATGCAAAAATTAAGTGGGGTTCGAAATCTGTTTGTGAATAGGTTAATAATTCAATGAGGAAACTGTACTTATAAAATTATATGTTTTTTAGTTATTATAGTCCTTTAATACAGACAATAAATCTCTTTTAAACAATAACCCAATAAATTAATAACCCAAACCCCATCAATAACCTTACACAATTGAGGTTCGAAATCTGGTTGTTATAGTCCTTTAATACAGACAATAAATCTCTTTTAAACAATAACCCAATAAATTAATAACCCAAACCCCATCAATA
>JAWWEN010000020.1:17426914-17444100 GCA_035582955.1 Sycophila texana | reverse complement strand
GGAAATGACCGAATTACCAATATTGGACTAATATTAAACCAATATTGATTTTTCGGTCATTTCCAATATTCGTAGACGTTTTCTAAAAACTTCATAAAATGATCCAAAAACACTCAATTGACATTTATAAAATGTTTTTGTTGCATTCTAAAAGGAGAGGAAAGTTGTATAAAATATACTTATAGATTTAATGATGCTAGTAAGTTTTACGTTTAAAATACTATACTGTCTTGTTTTCAATTTAAAATAATTAATGTTTTTCAATCTATTCAGTTATTAATAGCACTTATTTTTGTGCAAAGGCAGTTGAAGATATGGTTACTCCTATTGTAAACGGATGTTTTTCTCAAATGGTAAATTATAAGAAAAAATCAAATTAAATACATTAACAGTCTTCATTATTACTCATTTATAAATTATTGCTCATGAATTTCAGATAGAAGGTCATAACATAGAAGCATGTGTTTGTAGATCAACAGGTTTGGGAATGCCTTGCAATTCATCAACAAAAAATGTTCAATCATTTTTACTAAACAGTTTACTTATATATTTTATATATAATTTTTCTCAAAATTTGATGACCATGAATTAAATAATCATCATATATTTTATATAAGTTTCTAATCATAGTTACTAAAAGCACAGTATTATAGTTTTAGAAAAAAGTTAGAAAATTTATATTTTTTATAAAAATATTGATATTTTATTGTAAAAAAAATGTAAAAATAAAATTTCGATTACATCAATATGATTTTGCAGTATTATATATTAAATTACAGTTAGGTGTCTCCTTATTCACCTCTTCTCTATTGTTTTATAACAATTTGTATAAATTTCATAATTAAAAACATGAGTCAATTCAAATATAAAACTCTCACATCTAATAAAATACTAAAATCTCTAGATATCTATCATAGCAAATATTTGATAGAGCATTAACTAAATGAACTACCAAAATTGCGCTACCAAAATTTCACTATAAAATTTATCTAAACATTTTAAATAAAATCAACTTTCTTTAACCAGTAATGCTTACAAAAGTAAAAGTAATGTAAAATTTCAGTTTAAACTTAGCTGAGCGCGCGATAGCTAAAGTTTACGATAATTTTATTTACGAGTCATTACCCTTAGATTTTAAGCGTTGCTGGTCGAAGATAGTTAATCTAAATATTCATTAATAATCGATCACAGACCTTTCATAAGTAAAATTGTAGACAAAATATTGTTTATCGCTGCATTTACCTAATAATAATTTACCTTAAATAATCTAAAACTATACACTAGCAAGCAAGTGCATGGCCTTTTGACGGCCAAAGTAATTAAATAATACATGGGGATGCATTGTCCCCGACACCATCCGTGCATTCCTGAAAATAAAAAAAACATTCCGATTAATAACAGACATGTACTTTTAAAAAATGTGTCGAAATAAAACAAGCGGTAAAAAAAATAATTATTTTATAAATTAACATACTAATATGTATAACTTACTGTTGAAATAGATTGTAGTCAATGATCATACTGTCGTCTACAAATTCTTGATGTAAATCAAGAAGTTTGTAGTTTTCTGTTGTTGCGTAATCGCGCAGCCAGTTGTTGAATGACGAGTGAGTCATGTATTTGCTGTGTTCGCAGAACAGAGCCACGTTGGCCATGGGAGGCAAGGTGCAGAGAGTAATTTGGCTGTTTGAGTAGCCGTATTTTCGCTTTAGTTTCACCAACAACGCCTTATAATCAGTGATCATCTCGTTCTCCGTTCGACGCTAAAATTTAATTGGTTTTGAATTAATTTAATAAATTTTAATAATTTAATGACATAAAATTTAATATGAAGAATGTCAAAAATATTCGGTAAGAAGAATTTTCTTAAAAATGTATGAAAAGACTCACGTTATAAACGTCCACTGTACCAACATTGATGACGAGTTTGTTGGACATTGTGTTTATTTTATCCAATCTTTTGGTTGCTTTGCGAATTGTCAGACCTGACTGGACTGTTCCGCAAGTTATCGCCGATTTAGCTGAAATTTTTTAAAATTAAATATTATTTATTTTCATTGACTGTTAACATTATTTGTAAGGCAAAAACTTACAATCTCGTCGCAGTAGAGGCTCATATAAATATTTTATACAAAGTTGGAGAAAGTAATCATCACCCATAAGTTGAGACGAGCCCACAATAGGCGTTGAGCACTCCGACTGAAAACAAATGTTAATTGTTTATTATTAATTGAAAGAAATTATTTATGAAGATTTAATTTAGTACATTTTCAAGTGACGAAATGTTGTAATCTAATAACTAACTTATATGACATAAATAGAGGAATTGCAGTATTATTTTATAAATTAACTGTTTTTTTTTTTCAAAAAATTTATGCAAATTTATAGGAATACATATTTACTTACGATTTTATCTTCAAAATTGTATTCATTGTAAATCATAGGATTATACCATTTCTCATCAACTGGGACAGAATAATTTGATGAAGATGAAATGTCAATATTTCTCTGCTCATCAGTATTCTTTTTTCGTGATTGATTTCTTTTTTCACGAATACTATTTCGCCGCTTATCTCTTGTATTTGTAGTTCTTGATCTCTGTACAAATGTAAAAATCTTTTTTTATATCTGGTGTCTTTTTTTTAAGATAAGTAGTTTTTATATAATATATTTAAAAGCATACCACAGTTTTAGGGTCCTTTTGTTGTTTAACTAAATCTTGTATGTGCTTAGTTTTCTCATTTGCTTGCACAACTAATACAGGTTCTCCCGAGTCAGTCCTTCCATTTCTTATGTCAGGAATGTCTCGCAAAAAATGAAAGAGTGAATTGTATCCCAATTTTAAGTAAGGGATTTCTTCTCCAGTGATTTTCTTATACTCCTCTGAAATTAATAAAAAATGTTAAAATTGCTACAAAAGCAATTTAAATAAACAAAATTTTTATTGATATTACTCACCCCTAAGGGAATTTACTGGTATACCACCTTTGTATGCCATTATACATGCCTTGATGACAGATTTAGCTTCTTTGACTTCTGACTCAGGAGCAACCTTTCTCTAGTAAGTAAGAATAATTTATTTATATTATTTATTATAATTATAAGTATTAATAAGTTACTAACCAAAGTTTATTTATGTATATTTAGTATAAATATCATGCATGAATAAAAAAACAGAAAAAATAGCTTATTTATTAATAATATAACTATTAATTATCCTCAACTAACTAAACAGTCAGAACATATAACACAATTTATTTAAATAAAAATTAAGAAAATAGTGTGCCTATTTGAATTTGTAAGCATGTTTGTAAATAATATATAATATATTTCATTAAATTTCAGGAATTGTATTTACATAATTATTGTAGCCACTTATTCCTCAAAACAAATGGATCGAATCTATTATATATAAGTACTGAATTAATAATATCACATTTTATTTAAACTAATTACAAGTTAATTAAATTTTAATTTAATCAAACCATTGCTAAATTGGTTTAAATCAATTTAATAATATAAATTGTTAATAATACTATTTTGACCAAGTTTAAGATGCTATTTATTTTCTTTTGAAAATTCATCTGAGATTCACATACATTTTTTTAATAGAATCAATGAACAATTATTAAATTTAAAATTTAATTTATAACAATTATTAAATTATCTCTTAAAGAATTAATTAACAAACCTTTTTTATAGATACCATTGTAAATGTTGTCATAGATTCCTTTAAGAAATGTTAAAAATTGATTGAATTGTAATAACTAAACCATTAATTGTTAACTAAATTAATATCGATATAAAATTTAAGTAAAAATGTACACCAAAAGTTTTGACCTACAAATCACGTGCCTATATGTAATTAACATACTCAAATTCAATATATAGTTTACAAATGTATTTATGAATTTCAAAATACACACTTTTCAAATTCTCATTCAAATTAATTTAGTTCTATACTACAATGAATTGAGAATAAACATAATAATTGAGAATAAACATAAATAATTGTATACTGATTATCAATAAATGTAAAACAGTTTATTTCTTTTTCATTCGTTTACATTTGTAATAAATGAACTAACGTAAAACTCTTTTAAGGCTCTTTGTATCTCCTTAAATTTTTGTTAGAGGAGCATTTATAAAAAGTGATCGCAATAACTAATTTAAGAATAATTTAATTATTAAATAGTAGTCCTTGTAAACACGTATATACTTACAGGAGGAAAGCTCACGTCGAAGCTCCAGTTCTTCATGTTGTTGGTGTTTTCGTGAAGTCTCATCTTTGTGGATCCCACGACTAGCTCTTATCGACTACTAGGTGAAAAATTCCTGTGCTACGTGAATTTATAGTCTCCGCGAACATTAGTGTCAATTATCGATTTGTTCCACCCTCTTTTCCAAATTTCAAATGAAAATCGCAAAGTAATGTTTTCATACTCTTATAATTACCCATTGTAAACATCATAGTACCTATATCCAATTAACCTGGTCGTTGACTACATGTGGATCGCGGCTTGCCGGAATCCTGGCCGGAAAGCCGGCAAAACGACATATAGATAATGCCAGAACTCCCTTCATTATATTCTAACGGACAACGACTGTGTGAAAGTGTGAGAGAAGAAAACTCCTCACACATGTCTTTTCTCTGTCCCTCTCATCACGTGCTAGAATGGAGTTTGCGCGGCAACGAATTTCTATGCGCAGCACTTTATGCAAGTATATCTATATATAATATTTTACCACCTGCCTGCATTTATGCCTGCATGCAATGAATAATTGAGTATCAATGTAACTGAAGTCGCACTGTATATAGAGGCAGTTTGGAGTGTATATACATTTTTGTGGTGTTCAAACTTAATTTATAAGTAAACCGTATGCCTTTCGTAAGTTTATTTATTTATAGCGTAATACGACGTAATGGAGGATGAGTACTATTCCACCGTTTATTCGTGGTATGTATTATTAATATTATTTATTAAATTTTTGTTTACCTTTCAGAATGTTATTTTGTACTACTAGGTTATGTTTGTATATATATATATATATATATATATATATTTTTTTTAATATTGTTTATGCGTTGTTGATAATTTACAAAAATATTATTTTTTTAGGTTTGACAAGTGTGGAATTATTTCAAATATTCGAACACATCTTAGACAAAACTTAGTGAATGCTTTGAAAAACAGAGACTTGGCTCAGAAGTTTGAAAATAATGCTCCAAAATCAGCCAAACAGTATGTCTACGATTTACTCATAGCAGAATATCTATGGAATCACAATTATGTTTATACGTTATCAGTTTTGGCTAGTGAAGCCCCCCTTTTAGTCAATTTTAATAAACAAATTCAAACAAATGATGGAGATAATAGTACGAGCAATCGTCAAAAACTGCAAAGCGACTATGTAACTCACACTTTAGAAACATTAGGAATCAAGCCAACAAAAACCAAAGGACAAAGTATAATGAAGGAGTACGCGGAAAATGATTTGCCTTTACTTCTTTGTATATTGCAGTGTATTAAAACAGAGGATAATTTTTCTACAGTAAGTGAGAAACAATCTGAGACTCCAAATGTTAAGCACCGAGAAGTACAAACTAAAGAAAAAGGTGAAATTATATCTCAAGAGATGCTCAAAATTGTAGCAGCTAAAAAGAAATTAATTCAGCAAAAAGATTTATTTGACTCTCAACTCAGGCAAAAGGAGGCTGAATTGAAAGAACAAACTGTAGCAATGGAAAAGCAGTTGTTGATGTTACAAGAAAAATTAGAGCAGGCACAGGTGAAATTTTTATTGTTTAATAAAAAATACCTTATAATGAAAACTTTTAATTCAATTTAACTTGTTTTTCTCAGAAATTAATGCACTCTTACAGTATTAAAGAGAAGCAATTAGAGGAAAGTAAAAAGCAAGAAACTTTAAGAATTATGCAGAAGGAAACTGAATTAACAATTCAAGAAAAATTACTTGCAAAAGAAGCTAACAGGTTTCTTTAATCATTTTTGATAACTTGTTAATTTCTATAAACTACTATTTAAATGATTATTAACATTATGATATATTTGTAGATTAGAAAAAGAACGAGACAGCTATAGGCAGTTCGAAGGAGATTTAAAGAAGTTGCAAGATGAATTATTAAAAGTCCAAAGAGAAATTCCACAAAAGGAACGTGTTTGTAATTTAAGTTTAAGGGATGTTCAAGTGCAAACTGATTTTGAAAGTTTTACTTTGACTCGTAATGAACGAAATATTTTGATTCAAGAAAAACAAGATTTAAATGGACTTATTAAGGAACAACAATCAAGAATAGACCAATTAAATTCTAGAGTTCTGTATTTGTCTCGAAAATTAGAAGAAGCTCAATTAAAAAGATCTCAAAATGTAGACGTACCGTCATCAATTATAAGGGTAGTGAATACTACTAACACTATAGTAAGTGAAAGTAGTTCTACAGACGAGATGATTAAAGATGCTAAGATGCGACTTCGTCGTTTAGAAGAAGAGAGTATGAAGGCTGATCAGAATTACTTTAGTTTTATTACAAATTCATCACAATAAATGTACAGAATTTATTTATTAATTTATTAAAAAGCATAGATAATATTTTTTAACTTAACTTACAAGACTGTATAAAGTACAAATAAAATGAAAGTAAAATAGTTTGAAATATTTTTTTATTATATAAAACTGGGCGTAAACTTAATATACAAATTGATCACTATTTTTATATTTTATTACTTGATGAAATTCTAAATTAATTACATACAACATTCAAACGTAGCGATATAAAATGTGAGTCAAATTCCATCTGTTGTTTTACATCATCTTCTCTTGGGATCAGAACTTCTTCTAGTAATTATCAGTTAAGAAAAATATTTTGTAGAACTATTGTAAAGAAAATAAGTAAAATGAAGAACAAAAGAAGTAAATAATTTTGTAAAATACTGTAATAATTTGTATTCCCACCAGTAAAAAAAAATTTCAAATTCATTGCTGTTTAAATAATAGCCAAAAATTGTCAACCTTCTAAAAAATTAATCAAGTTATTCAACATCTGTATCATGATCTAAAAATATTCAATTAACTACAAATAGGTGAAATAAAATGTAAAGCAAAATTAAAATGAAGGACAAAATCAGGTACAAAACTAAAAATTTACAGCAAAGTGAAACCCAAAGAAAAAAAAAAGTTAAAAATAATTTTTGTAAAATACAACTATGCATTATATTTCAAAGGATATTGTTTGTCACGTGTTTCGCGACCCTCCCGCTCGTGTGTTCGCTCCTTCGCGTACGGTGACTTTTCCTGAAAATACAGAGTCTTCTTTGTAGAGTTTTATCCTTTACGGTGCAACATACAGTATATTGATTGTTTTTGTTTAAAAAAAAAAAGAAAAATAATTTTAGCTGACACTTAATTTAACTTAATAGGTATCACCTAGATTGGGTCTCGATTGTCATTGTCTTCCGTTTCGTCTTTTCAATGCACTGGAGGAGGACGTTTTTGAAAACTAAGGATTAAGCAAGGCTTTGTTAGAAAAATGACATGAGGAATTGAACAGTTATTGTAGTGACAAAAATGGCGAAAATCGGTGAAAACGTGAGGAAAGCACGACTCAAAATTGCAGGTGAATTCGTGCAGAGTAAAATCGTCTTTTTAGCGGACAATCTAATCAAAATGTTGCCTTTCATTACTTGTTTAAAAGTTACTTTTAATTTAAAAAGGAATCTCAAAAAAGAAATTCTTTCTGGATTTTTGCAATGATTATTAATTAAAAATCCAGTGCCTTAGCGTAACAAGTCGCAACGATGACGGTGACTGACTGAGGTGAAGAATTAATTTAATGACACTTTTCAAAACGAGTGAAAATAATTAAGAATTTACGTGGAATATATTTTCGGAAGCGACAATATCCAAGCAATTGAAATATGAATGCTAACGCAATCTTCTAAAACAATCGTCCTTTTTCTTTACCAACCTTGCTGTAGTGGTGCTTTTCTCTATGTTCGGGCACGTCTCCGTTTTGGTGTGTTCCCTTCGCTGAAAGGAAGTAAATTTTTCAAACCGTCTTAAAACTTATCATATATTTAGTAATTTATAAAAATAATAAGCTCAAAAGTTAAACTAAATAGATCTCACTTATTCGAATGTAATGATGAAACATAAAAACAAATTATATAACATTTATCTCTTTATAAAAATAAAAAAAAAAGAACAAATCTTGAATCACGAACCCCGTTCATCGTCTTTTCTTCGTTTCTGTTCTGCTGGAACTATCAGTTCGTCACCTCTGTCCTGCAATTAAATAATTTTGTAGTGTAATTAGTGAATTCTATTTAAATTGTTTTCAATTATTCGGCTAAATAGACTAATAAACTTTACTCTTTTCCTTCCAAGCTTCTTTTCCCTGCGTAATTCCTTTTGTTCTTCTCGCATTTTAGCTTTAGCCGAAGATCTTTCCTTCTTTTCTGAAACGACTTCTGTCCGTCTGGTTTCCTAATAGAATATATTTGATTAATAAATAAGTAAACTTCATCGATTTTATGTAGATAAATTTTAACATACCTTTGGAGTTTCCACCTTTCTTCGTTTTGTATCTGAAATTTAAGGAATTTTTTTTTATATTAATATTCATGTTGAATGTATTAATAAATCAATAAATAATAATGTGTACCTCTATCAAGACCATCAGGGACAGGTCCGGAACTGGTGCTACTGTTAGAGACACTGGAAAGATCCCGGTCGAAGTTATCCCCGGTGTAATGGTCTTCCTGTAAAATTCATCAATGTTTTAGAAAAGGTTTACATTAGAATACACCGTAGAATTAAGATTTTGCTTTTTTTTTTTTACTTTGTAATATTTTCGGTCTCTCTTTTCTGGTACTTCTTCGTCTTTGTACTCCTCCTTCTTAGAATATTTTTCTCGCGATTCTGATGCTTCCCTGCTTTCTTCACGTTTCCTGTTCTTTTCGGAACTTTCACTGAGAAAAGAATTGTGCGTTTCAATACAAGTATTACAAACAAACTGAAACTAATAAATCGTATGTATATGAAACAATTAGATACTAACTGATAAGATTGGCCCGAACTTGCGGTACGTTTCTCTTTGCTATCTTTTTCACTTCGAGAATCTCCGTTGTTTACTTCTTTGGTTGACACGCCGTTGCTTACTTTATCTGCACTCGCGTCAGTGCCCGTTGTTTCAGATGCCTTAGCAGCCTATTAATTAAAAAGTAAAAATATTAATTTAGAGAAATTAGTGCATTACACCTTTGAGGGCTGAAAAAAATGTAAGACTGACTTTGTCGCCGACTTGGTGGAAATCAGATTCACGAATCATATGTGGTGCTCTAGCTTTTAATTGTCCACAGTATGACGTAGCCAATACGTGAAGATCTTGCCTCTTGTTGCGTTCCTCATCGCGTACTTTTTCTACCTTCCGCTCAAGAATTTGTGACAGCTTAGCCAAAACAGGGAAATGCGGCAAAATTTTAATTAAAATAATAAGAGAATTTCTAATTTGTACATAGTCCTTGGAATCGAGACAAACTACAATAGCCTGAAAAAAAAAAATTAATTATCATTTAATTTAATACAATTTATATATATCAGGAACCTATTCATAGTATTTATTAACGAAATTTACTTTTGTGATTTTGTAATGCCATTTGTGACATACGTGTCTGTAGTTTTCAAACCCAACCATGTCGTTAGCTTCGGAAAATTCGTTGCTTACACGGAATTTAGTAACAAAGCCAGGATAAGTGCTACATTCCTATAAAAGAAAATAAATATTAATTACATTGTTCTCGGAAAAAATGTTGTTAAAAGTGAATGTGTTTCATTACTTTATCGAATATTGCTTTTTCAGAATGCCACCTCATGACGGTTTCAAGCATGGCACACAGAAATCTGCCGTAGCGATGTGCTTCATTTTCTGTACATGATGTTACAGAATAAGTAATATCACAGAAAAGCTAGAAATAAAAATGGAATGTTTTTATAATTTTCAATTCGCCTAATTGTTTTAATTTAACCTGATAAAAACTCACTCTGTCGTAGCAAAGAAGAGTGGAGAAATTCGCAGTCTTCAGACAGTGAATTGTATGTACAAATTTGGCGCAGTACAATGCATCTACAGTTGTGAAGGTACACCGAGGAAACAAACATAATTGAAGAAACTTTGCACTTCTTGATAAAAACCAAGAGTCCTTTTCTTGCCTTAAGTATGCATGAACCTTTTCTACATGCTCTTCTTGCTTTTTTCTTTCATCTTGCAATTTATCTATTAATGTTGTGTACCTCTCCTGCTCTTTCTTTCCTTTGCTAGCAGTCTAAAAAATTTAACGTAATAATTTATTTTACAATTCTTAAACGATTTCTTATTTTTTTTATGAAAAAAAAACTTACCATATCTTTGGAATCGGCGGCCTGCGAAGCAAGCTGTTTTAATTTGTTGATCTCACGCTGATAACTATCCACCGGTACGTAAAGATCGTACAATGACAAAGACCAGAATGTGACGAGGAATTGAGGTGAAATGTCTTCCCAAACTTTGATAGGGTGCAAAGGTCTTACTGACTGTGCAACTGGAGCCATCACTGCTTGAGCAGCTTCGGCGTACTTAGCTTGCTTTGCTGTCGAAGACATTTTCTTGTAATTTGGATCTGCTTTGCGGAGGGTGTCGTATTTTATCTAAAATTACACAATTTAAAAAAACTATTGCCAACTTTATCAAATGGTAATCAAAATTGAGAATAAATTACATTTATCGCGTGGGCAAACATGGGTCTTGCAAGGAAGAAAGCGACATCCGCATGTATGTGGTAATCTTGAAGCATGGAGTGAATTGATGGTAGCCTTTCAATGTACTCGTCCACTGTCATTGTTGAACCAAGGAAGGTACCGAATTGGACTAGCGAATCATGACACTGATCATAAAGTTTTCCTGAAAATATTTGTGCAAATAAAATAAACGTGGCTTAATGTAGAATTAATATTTACAATACTGCAATGATACTAACCTACGAGTTTTAAATGAGACTGTTCTGTTTCGCGATATACAACGCAATGCTTTTGCTGAGCCATTAGTAGACAAAGGGCGACTGCTAAATCATGTTCCGCAAGAGCTTCTTTTAATCTTTGCGATGATTTTTTGGTATTCCTTACTTGACTAAAATAGCCAGCCTTAAATCAAAATAATACGAAGCGATTAATTGACGTCTTTAGAGTAGTCTATAGAGTATTTTTAACAAAAAAAAATGTAAAATACCTCAACACGTAAGAGATCACCACCTGCCATGGCATCAAGCTGATCGGAGGTCAACTCTTCTGCAGCCTCAATACCCGTCATTTTTTGGACGATTTCTTTTAAAATTAGAAGATCCAAACTGAAATGTTAACAATCAAGCTTATTAGTTAAAATAACCACTTTTACAAAGGAATTATTTTGTTTAGTTTCAATTAATAGATTTAAAGGCATTCAAATCATTGCTGTTAATTAAAACTGAATTAAAATTGTAAGTATGTCTTAAATTTTTTGACTGAACATTTGTTTCAACAATCAAGTAAAATATAGAAAAAATGTTTTCTTTTTGTACTAAAAAAAAAAAGAGATCTAAAATTAGACATATATCCCTAAGTAGTTTACACGTGAAGCCTATTAATGTTAATTTTTTTTTTTAATTCAAAAACTCAAATAAATGCCTATTTTATCGTCACTTATTCTCGCCGATGAGCCGAAAACATTCCGTTCACTCCACTGACGAAAATCGAAGAAAACTCGCACGCGCATCATCTTTCCAGTTTTTTTACTCCTTTCCAAGTCCTTTCACTTCCAATCGTCATATGAAAATTTTTTCACAATAATTTAAATTTAAGTTTTCCCAATCATCATCTTATTATCTTATTATCTTACATTGATCTCTGAAAATGATAAAAAGAAATAATACAAATCGGTATTTCAAGAAATCATTATTATTGCACGTGAAAAGGATGAAGATCTCACCTTTTGTAAAAAAAACTTTTTGATGAGATTGGGAAGTTCGAGGATCTCACATTAGTTTGTTATGGATTTTATACGGTCAATTAATTTCATTCGACTGTCTCGGTTAATTTTTTTAATAAAATTATAGAGAGATACGTGTGTCATTTAAATAATCCTTTGATGCTTTGATGAATGACCTCGTGCGTAGAATTTTATAAAATAAAAATAAAACTGAAAACAATCAAGGGCTCCTTGTCTTGAATTATAAGGCAGTTACATCCCAAAAGTTCCAATATCAATCGCAGATTGTATGATTAGCAGTAGTGTATAAATCACTTTTCTGATGCACGAACACACGAAAATTGCGACTGAAAAAACGCTCGATTGATCCTCGCCACACTAGTTTAAATTTTTTTTTTTTTTTAAATTACTGTCCATATATATCGTATTTAAAACAACACAAACTCAAGCACATCGCGTGCGAAGCTTTTTGTCTCCAAGTAATGATTGTCAAGTGAGTCTTTGGGTGCTAGTGAAACACTACTTAGAACGAAGGGACATGGGCAACTTCGATGAACGCCCGAACTGTGTCTTCGATTCAGATCGTCGATCTGCAATTTTCGACAAGGCATTAAAAAGCTCGTACAGATGTGAAAATAGCGTGTTCTTTTATCGCTGCTACAAATATTTTTCTCACAACGATGCAAATTGCATAAAACTTACTGTTACAAAAGATTATTCTTTTTTTTCAAAATAAAATTAGTTTACTCTGCTTTGCTCATCAGAAAAATCCTGTTTTTTTTTTTTTTTTAGTAAAAGATTAGAAAATATTTCTGTCTGCTCTCGTAAGTGCTTTGATAAATCTGACGTAAAATAAAGAGTAGAGGAAGATATTGATACCTCTTTTGAGCTTTCAGCATGTTAGCGACGTATTGCAGCAATCCTGTGAGTTCGATGTTGTATTTCTTGAATATGGCTCCACAGAAAGAAGCTAGCGACTGCAACCACAGAGAAATACTGGTTCCATCATGCTTGAACCGATCTCTTTCTGCTCCTGCTAAAGCTTCGATCAAGCAGTATCCAAGGACGTCGTATGATAAGTTGGTCAGATATTTGAGTGAATCAACCACCGGTCCTGCAAATTACATTGAGCATATTAATATCTACACAATTCGCAGTTAATTTTACGGTAATAAGTAATTATCATATTATATCATAGTTAATATTGAAAATTACAAGTTACTAATTTCCAAGCTTTGTTGGGTAGGTGCATAAGTACATTATTACAGGATGACATATTTGCATGACATATTGCATTAAAGTGCAACTGCCAATTTGCTTTTATATTCATCTAATGCATCCCAATAAGTTTTATATTTCCTGAATGGCCACGAAATTGTAATACAATAAAATATAAAAGTAATTTTGTATTCATTAACTAACCGTTAAAGAGAGAAGTAAGATTAGTAAATAAAATATAATCGAAAATCTAATGTAATTTGATTTACCTATCAGGTTGTCATAAAGTTGAATTTGAATAATGACGTAGTCGAAGAGCACACCGGGCGACGAGTGGGTGAACTTGCCGATGGATCTGCCGACGGGTTTGATGGTCTCCTTGCTGACTCTCTTGATGACGTTCTTGATCTTCTTCTGAGCATCGGCGCGTTTCTTTAGCAAAGAGGCATGCTGTAATGGTGTGTCGTTCTTCCACCTGGCGTAGAGTGCGTAGCGGTTCTGGTACGGATAGTACTTTATGATGTTCCAGATTTCCTCGGCCACGCAGCAATTACAATCCATAAAGGAAAGCGAGGGAAGCAGCGCGACGTCGAGGATGGTCAGGACGTCGCAGTAGAGCGTTGTATCCTTGGCTACAGGTAACTTGTTGGAGTCCAGTGAGCACTGCTTAATAGCAGTATGGCACAACCGCATTATCTTGTACATCAGGACGGGATCGTGATGAAGGTTCGGTCCGAGTGCCACCAGCATCGGAAGCAATCGATCGTGGATGTCCTCCAAACGTGCCAAAGCCTTTGGTGCAAGTGGGCTTGAAAGAGGTGGAATCTTTCGTCCTGGTAGTTTGGGTGATATTATGCAGTGCCTGGGGGTAGTCATTTATTAAAGTACTTGTTCAAATTATATTAAGTTTAATAGTAAGTTGCATTTATTAAACTCACTTTCTGTAGACTGGCTCTATCAGGGCATGAATCATTCGACAAAGCGCTGATGCAATAGGCTTTTGATCTGTTAAAGCATGATCAGGAAGGCGGTTGAACAAACTAAGAGCAACATCCCATGCTCCAACTTCTAAGAGCGCTTCACACAAACCAAACTTTTGGTTCGCCGAATATTTATCCAACTAAATTTAAGAGAAGAAATGAGAAAACAAAAATAGACATAAAATTAGAATAAAGTAACGATAAATACCAGTGGGGCATCTTTTTCTTCTTTGTCTTCTTCTTTTTCTTTTGTTGAGATCACATTCATTTTTCTAACGTACTCCTTGGCATTTTTCATGTCTTGTTCGTAATCTTGTACAATCACCTTGTCATCAGGAACAAGCCAAGGTAATATGTCATCCAAACTGATGACTCCATGTTGAAGCATTAGTGCTGTGACTTTTTGTAATGAAAAAGGTGTGGAATTTGTTGCGCAACGGTATTTAAAACCTAATACTTCACACAAGACTTGCTGATCACTCATATATGATCTTATAAGAGGTATAAATACAGCATCATCTTGTGGTCTAGTTTCAAAAGTTTCAAGGAGTATATCAAGAACTCTATTAGGATCAAGATTAAAATATCCTAAAATAAATTAAAAAAATTAATAATTCTTAATTCATGTAAATGCAAGGATTACATTGTTAAAAAGCATTGTTAAAAGTATTTACCAATAAGGGATTTGACTATTTCTAAAACTGAGTCCACTTCTGATTCAGATCGTTCTTGATTAAGTTCTACTATAAGCTTAGAATAACCTTCACTTTCTTCTCTGAAGAGATTAAACTTCTTTTGTTTATAACTAAAACAGCAGGATATAAAACATAACATCTTCAACATAAAATAAAGTTAATGTATTAAAAAAAATATACATACTAAAGCTTTGTCTTCACTTTAATAAACTTTGTTTGAAAATTTAAGTTTTTCAATGTCCCTACATCTTGAAGAGTATCAATGTCAAGACGTTCTTTTAAAATGCGATCAGTGAGAAACTGCAAACAAAAAAGACAGTAAAATAAGGTATTAAAGTGTTGTTAGTATATGTTTGTTAATTTTTGTATATCAATACTGATATTTGTTACCTTTTCACATTCCTTCACAATAAAATAAAAATTACTTCTGTTTTCTCCTTGAACTTCTGCATCAATAAGTGTAAAAAGATCAACAATTGTGGAAGGTATTGCTCCATCTATGGCCTGAAATAATATAGTATAATGATATAAAGTATACCAGCTTCAAACAACAAATTCTTTGCAGACTTACAGTAAATAAATAAGTGCCTTTAATATCACCATACAATAATATTGAACTCACCACTAGTTCACCTAATGTCGTAGCAACTGCTTCCCTCTTGATAGTTCCCTGGATCCCATTTAAAATAAGTTCGTACAATCCTCGCCTCCATTCTAAAAGCATAAACAATCATTTCTATTAGCTACCAGCGATCAGCCATCACGAAAATACTTTCTAATTCAAAGGACTCTGTCGGCACATCGCTATGAAGTACCGGCAAACCCTTAGAATAAAAAACACACAATCTAGACGCAAGTAAAGCTCACCTGCAACGTTGCCTTCCTTGTGCTTGAGTTTGATAAGCTTGACGCTGCGAACAGTGGGTAAGTGACATATTAGCCCTTGATAATAAGCATCTAAACATCGATAGAAAGCTTTTTAAAGTGCGGCCACGGCCTCAGCGGCACTTTCACGCTCATTAGCCAAACCCTATAGACATTCTCAACGGCTTCCGCAATCGCACCATTTTCGTGAGAATCTACACGCGAGGCTAACGTGTAAAAATTGCCCTTTCCTAAGGCCGGCCTCCCGCAGTTATATATGGCATGTTACAAAAAAAAGACGCGCTCCCCTCAGCCGTGCGACGCTTCCTTTAAAACAGAACCTCGCCTCTCGCCGGACATTAGGACTCGGGGACGGTTTTTCTATTATCGTTAGAGCGCGCGCGGCTTCGACGTCGCGCGTACATCACTTACAACTCGCTTTTTCCCTGCTTGTCCCAAGTCTTCCACAGATCGGCGTTCCACAGTTTATTCGCTGGCATCGTAGGCTAAAAGGATCGCGCTGCCGTGAACGCGCGCTCATCCAACAACACTGGCGTTTTTCACTTCGACTCGTTCGGGATGAAACAGCCGCATCAACATCGGGCCGCCAGGTTAAATGGACTCCATTATTCCCCCGAGAGTGCCCGAAGTGTCGACTTCTCCGCGCACCGCTCACGCACACATATATAGACGCAGCGAACTGACCGCCTGCGCACAGAGTATATATGCGACAGCGGCACGGACGCGGCGACTTTGCCGCAGCCATCACCGGGTGTTCGGCAACGCATTCGTTTCAATGTGACCTTCCTTTTGAGGAGAGTTATGTCTCCTTCGTTATTGGGTTTTTTTTTCGCTGGCAATGCTGGCATGCACTTTCTACACTTAAATCTACAATTTACGATAATAAATTGTAAATACTGCGATTTCTTAGTGCGGATATAGACTTTAAATTTATTCTTTTAATAATACAAGATTCTGGCTTTGTGTGCTTTGTAAATGAGATTTTCAATTTAAATTTATTATTCCGTATATAAATGTTGAACGAACGTATTAAAAATACGTATGTTAAATATTTAAAATCAATATCGTTTAATAGAGTATGTTATATTGGTAGAAATTAAACAAATTGGAATTATTTGATGTTTAGGAGGCGATATTAATTTATAATATTTGTTATCTGTTAAAAGTTAATTATTTGAAGAATTACTTAACATTTTAAATAATCAATAATTAAAATTCCAAAATAATAGGGTTGATAATTTATTTTGTTATTAAATTATTAGAAATTTTAATTTTTTTGCATGAAAAATGTCCAATTTTCAATTGTTACGATATTTATTCCGGGGGTATCGTTAGTGTTTCGCTCCAAATAGTACCGAAGTACTACGAGATTATTGTGGATAGAGGACTGGA